>JAQFXX010000027.1:0-14213 GCA_034693985.1 Nemasoma varicorne
TAAAGAAATAAAATAAGTGTTTGAGGTCAGTGCCAGCTAAATTCAAGGTGGTTCAACAAGTCTGCTAAATATATTAAGAGAACCTGTTTTGAATATAAAATTATTGCTCTTGAGCCAACCTTGATCCTAACTAAGGACTTATTTGGTACAATTTGATCACGACTAAGAGTTTACATGATTTTAAGCAAAAAATTGAAATTGAAGAAGCCATGAATGACGGGGAAGAATCCCTCCTGAATGTGGGAGTTACCCCTCTACAAAGTGGCATTTACTTTCTGACAGTAGGGTATACTGAGTATAAAACCTAAACAAAAAGGGAAAATATAACCTAAACCAATTAAAGAGCGAGTCTAAAGCTGCGAAATTTTGGTCTGAGAATTCCCCAAATTACATTTACGAAACTTTTGACTCACCCGGTATAAAGTCCATTTCTTGGAATTTGCTGTTATTTTCAGGCGGCTTTAATTCCCAGTCATAAAACATAAAAAAATGAAATAGAAGGGAGGTTATAAAAAGTTCAGTACCCACTCTAATCTCTTTTTTTTCATGTAAACTCAACTCTGTACTCTACGGTCAGCAAATAACATGCTATTCGTAAGGACCTTGGTTAGAAGAAAAATTGACGAAATAGAAATTAGAAACTCACCAAAATTAAACAAAATGTATCCAACACAACGAAGTAATCCAAAAGTTAGTCACCATTTCTACATGTTGAAAAAATATTCACTTTGCACATAAGCCTAGCCAGCAGGCAAACAACAAGAGGCACAAACACGTGTAGCTGTCTGGACAAAAAAATGAAAATGTGGTTTAGAAAAGCAAAATAAACGAGTTTGGTTGCCTGTTGCGCCCCTTGCGGCGGATTTGTGGGTGAAAACCGATTCCCCCAATCATGAATCAGAGGAATGTGGGGCGCAACAAAAACACAAATTCGCCCCCCTTTCACATTCTCAAGGGAGAAAACTTGGTGCCATTGTTATTAAAAACAGACCCCTCAGATTAGAAAACCAGAAAAACTTTTGAAAACTTTCTGCTCAGTCCACATCAATGGTAGAAATTTGATCCAGATTTTTGTGTGGGTTTAAAAAAATAGTGTTATTTAATAGACCATCCAGTAGCGTGATTCACATATCATTGCATTTTATAGACGTAAAAACAACCCACATAAGGAAGTAAGAATTGTGAAATGAGACTGGTGCTACAGCTAGAGAAACCTGAAATTAAAAAAAATGTAGTTTTTCCTTCCACCTGCCCAGATAGGGCAACGGAGACCCCTGGTGCTAATCACCAAATATATATTTGCATATTCAGCAAGGCCCAGATCTTAAATTCAACTCAGTACCCTACTGTCAGTAAGTTAATGTCACATGGGGGGGGGGCTTAAGCTAGGGCTTAATGGCCATCTGTTGCTCGAAAAATTCAAAAAGGAATTCGAATTATCACGTGAAATTCGCGAGAGCAAATATTCCAAAAATATAAAAGAATTGTATCATGTGCAAGAGAATAAAATGGAAGCTATTCACGTGCTGAATGTCCATAGCAAATGCATTAGCATGCGAAATTTGCATGAGTAAATATTCCGAAAGAATTTGGGGGGGGGGAGAATAGGCCTACTGCATGTGCAAAAACTTTAAATCTAAACACGTGACATTTCAAATAAGCAGAACTATACATCACGTGCAATTAGAGAATAAACTGGAATCTATTCACGTGCTATATATATTCTCTATAGACATTTCATTATTTCCTTTCAAAAGAACAAAATTAAAATAATTTAGATTTAAAAGAATTTATAGTTCATCCACATTGTGTTGTGATGACAGCACACTCCTCCATTGGAAAAATTTAGTGCATGTGACCATTTTTGACCAATGGAAGAAAATGTAACGTATAAATTGCTGACCATGTCAGTGTGGAATGAACGTGATCGTGGCCGTTTAAAAGATAGCCAACAACAAACAACAACGCAGTCTGTTTTTGTTAAAATTTTGTAAAAAATAAAATTTTCTGGAAAAAGTGAAGAGAAGTAAAAGTCTCCGTTTGAAGTTTTCTAGAGTATGAAAGATTGAAACTATTTGGTAAAATGCGTATGTCACCTCACCCTTTCCCCAATTAAATCTTATCATCAAATTCGTAGAGGTAACTATGCATTGAGCAGTCGTGGCCGAGTGGTTAAGGCGATAGACTAGAAATCTATTGGGTTTTACCCGCACAGGTTCGAATCCTGTCGACTGCGAAGATATTTTTTTCACCACAACTTTTAAAGAATTGTTGGAGAAATCAATTCAGAAACCATAGATAGTAATAAATTTCTGTTAATAAGATGATTAACAAATTGATATTAATCGATGGCATTATATTTTGTAATACAAAATTGGTCATTTTCACTTTAACCAATTTTTTCAGTCAAAAATGTTTTTAAGAGAAAATTTTAAATACACATTTCATGTGACATTGCATTGTGGGATTACTTTCGCTGGGGGTTAATTTATTTCGTATTTTGTACGGCCAAAGTTAACCTTGGATCTAAATCTATCGTGCTGCCATCGACATAACTTTAGAGCACAGGAAACCCACAAAAAATTTAAATTTATATTTCGTTAAAACTTTTTTTGATTTTTCAGGAAGAAATTTCTCCTTAATATACTTTCAATGAATTTTGTGCAGTTTTGAATGATTTTTTTGTTTCGTTAATTTGGCCAGAAGGTGGCTTTAGGCGAACCCCCATAGGGATAACACTGGCACGTGCAGAATGTTGCTTTAATAAACATTTGAAATGTGTGATAGGGGAAAGTTAAACTGATCCCTATCAAAATAAACATTAAAAACCTGCTGGTTTTTTTATATTTTATCACAAACAACTGATCGCTTTCTAAGATTTCATTGAATTCAGATGACGTCATTTATCAGCATGGCGGCCAGGATAACAAATTTATACTGTATAATAATAGAAATATATATTTTTTAATATTTAAATTTTTATTTTTTGCCCTACCTAATACATTTTCATCACAAATTGGATAAATAGTTTAGTTTTTGACCAAAATACAATAAAAATACATACATGTATTTGATAAAAAACGTTTTTTGAAACTTTTTTGCTTGATAAGAAATGGATTTTTTTGAAATTTGAAGAAAATAAAAGAAAAATTAATCAAAAAGGGAAAATGTTTCATAAAAGTTTTGCATTGTTTGGTAAAATATGAATACATGCTTGGGTGGTCTAAAATGCAAATAGCAACCTAACTGTGCAGAAAATGACTAAATTCAATTTTTATACAAAAATCCCTCAAAATGATGCAAATACCAGTATGCTATTTTTACAATATAAGCAAGATTTCAATCATTTTCACAAAAAAAAATGATATTTTCTGAAATCCAATTTCCTGGCTTTTTGGCAAAGTATAACATTTTCATCTGTCGATCCAAAACTACTTCTTCAAATTCAAATTATATTTAAATTTAGATTTTTTAATGTATTTTTACATTTATTTAATTTACTCATTTTACTACATTTACTTGCTGCTTGTAGAGCATTAAGGTTAATTGCATTTTATTTTTTTTCCAGTCGAAAAAACATATTCCATTCCATGTTGAGATGACCAGGAAATTCAAAATAATATTTGAATTTCACCTAATCAGAATCATCTCACTTTAAAATTATACAATGGTAGGATGCAAAAGCAGCCTATCTTCCCGGTCATCTCAATATGGAATGGACTATATCTATGATAAAAAGGTTAACCTGAAACGTACAGTATTTAACCATGAGTATAATCCATTTCATGTTAAGATAACTAGGAAGAAAGTGAGAAGTTTAAATTGAATTTTAATTTCAACCAATCCATATGGTGAAGTCATTTTCTCCAGTGACCTCACAAGCATGACCCCTGTCACATATCCTGGGCGTAGTCGTATTTTCCTGGCGGCCATCTTGAAATGAGCTCAGTTTGGTGATAATTTCGTCAATATTTGTTGCACTTTTAACAATACTATTTGCAAGTTTATGGACAATCTGTTTAGTGTGTTGACCCCCAGGAGGACTGAGGGTTCACTCGAGATCCCCCTTGTACATGTATTTGAAAGTGTGTTTCACACTTGCCCTCTCATTTGTAGGAGGAGTTGTTAACAAAAGCAAATTTCCAAGAAGAATCTCTGGCATTTGTTTGTTATTATTGTTAGGGGTCTTGCTCTTTCTTTGCTAGGGATTTGCAGTGATTAATATTTAATTGCAGGTTATTATTTCAGCTTAAATTGCATTTTAAAGAGGAACTACGAATTGTTTTAATCCCTTTTGTAAATTAAACTTAGTCTCAGGGGGCGAGCAGAAATTAAATATTAAATGCAGGTGGTTGGTATAGGACCTATATGATAACATGTAGCGCCATCTACAGTCGTATTTAGGAAAGTGACAGATTGGGAAAATGAGCGCCACCAAGTGGTAAACAAGTGAACTTTTTTACCTTTAGTCCATTCCATGTTTATTTCAGCAAAATTACTTTGCTATCTTTAAGATTCAGATCCATGTTGAGATGAACAGAAAATAGGCGAGAATTTCGACTGATATTCCACGTTGAGATGACCAGGAGGTTGCTTACAGTCATATGGACAGTATATTCCAGATTGAGATAATCATGATCTGAAAATATAAAGAAATAAAAATTTGAAAAATGCAATTAAACTTGAATTCTATAGCCCAACCATAATTCAATTTAATTCAACTCAGTACCATACTGTAAGCAAGTGAATGCCATTTGGTAGGGGGGCAAAATACCCACAAAGTATTAGGAGAAAACTCCCATGTGGGATCTATGGTGCTGCCATCTATTTTCTAATTTTGCATGTAAATATCCTGCAGCTAAAATGAAGTACATGTAGTTCCCAAAATTTTTGCTCTTAAAATATTTAAAGAATGTAGAAAAAACCTATACTCAAACTTCGAAATTGCAATTTCTCCGGAAGGTTTTTTGCATCAAATCATTTTTCTTTTATTCTGAAATATTTAAATTTTTAAAAACTGCACGTGAAAACATGCACAAGTTTAGACTTGTGCATTTGTTACGTGGGCACATGCATGCATTCCACGTGTTGGAGTTGGAAAATTAATTTTCGGCTCATGCAAAGATTCCATTTGACTTTTTTAAAAAATTTCAAAACTGCACGTGAGCACATGCTCAAGCCCAGGCTCATGTATTTGTCTCATGAGCTGCACATGCATTTGCACATGCTGAATTTGAAAATTTATCTTGGCCTATGAGCAGATTCTAAGTGCAAAGGGAAATTTCTTTTTCAGTATGATTGCGGGAAACCTCGAGTTGGTGACAGCTAAATATTGGGCCAGTTCAATGAGGAATAGACTTTAGGTGAAAATTTCCACCAATAGGAATCTTCTAACTTTTAAATTAACCAATAGGATTTCAAATACTGCATGTATATTGGTCAAACAAAACAGAGATATAGTAAATCTAAAACGGATCTAGCTATAGCTCATTGCAAATTCAGATGACTAGCACTTTATCTGTCACAGGCATGAATTTCATTTTCTCATTCTTCAAAAGAAATACATTTGCCAATAAAAGAAAAATTATTGGCCGGAATTTGAATTTCATTCTAATTAAAGGTTCAAGTGCTGGTCAACTCAATGTGGAATGCACTAAACTTAATAACTGAACAAACAAACTCCGTATAAACTTAAGAAAGGCCCATATTTAAAATACAAATATAAGGTTCTCTATAGAGCAAATTTAAAATTTAGCTTAAAACTTAAATTTAAGTCAAAAGTCAAACAGTTCTTTCAAAACCTATTGTGAGTACATGTTATATACTTTTTTTCCTATCGAAAGGAAATACATGTACATGTGGGGGTAAAGGCAAATGAGGTATTTTCTTTCTCGAAACCCGACAAATTGACACTTTCAAGTGTTTTCTTCGTGTAATTGGATATTTGGCAGAAAAGTTTGGGGGTTTGAAAAAGGTTTTAATTTCATTTATTAGCTTGAAGTGGTGACGGGGGATCTTGAAATTGATGTCCATTTTATAGGGTCTATTTTGACCACCCAATGTTTGAAAACTGAGATTTTACATGAAGATAAATTTAGAAAGTCGTAAAGTATAGGCGTGGTTTTACTCTTGAACTCAAGTGCAAAAACAGTAATCTGAAATTTTACTTAAAATTTTCAAAGTTTTTATCTTGAAACGATTTTTCCCTCAATTCATCAAGATTCAACACATTACCCTATTGCCAGCAAGTAAATGCCAAGTGGTGGGCCTATAGGGGTAATTTCCACATTCAAAAGAGATTCTCCCTCGTCATTCATGACTTAAACATCATTCTTAAATTGAATTCCTTAAAAAATTTGGACTACAAACTTCATAGCTCCAACTCAATTAAACTCAGTACTCTACTATCAGCAAGTAAATGCCAAGTGGTATAGGGGTAATTCTCACAATCAGAAGGGATTCTCCTACGTCATTCATGACTTAAACATCATTGTCAAATTGAATTCCTAAAATTTAAACTGACTTTGGGAAAACTATTGTAGAGTTTTGATGAGACTAAGATTGGGTAGACTGAAAAAATTGTATTGTTTCAATGGAGGGAAAGTTGCAGCAATCGGCTTTCAGGATAACCATGGTAACTGGCATTACAGATCATTCGACATTGAGATTGGCAGCCATAGTTTACATGTTATGCTCATGCATTGGTCAAAATTATGGTCACGAGCACCTACTTGGCCAATGAAAGAGTGCATAACATCTTAACTGCTGGCCATCTCAATGTGTAATGAACTGTAAAGGTATGAAATTTGAATTTCATTTCAATTTTTATCTCACTGCTCTGGTCATCTCAATGTGGGATAGACAAAAATTGTCCAAAATTTGTTAGGAATTCAATTAAACAATGATGTTTAAGTCATGAATGAAGTGGGAGATTCCTTCCTGAATGTGGGAATTACTCTTATCCATGTGACATTAACTTGCTGACAGCATATGGTACTGAATTGAATTCAAAACACCCCATTTTATTAACTGGATTGTATTTTTTACAGTGCCGGCATCAACTGAGGCTACATTTCATGCACCAACCCACATCACAAAATTTAGACTTTGCATTTGCAAATTTAAAGAAATTTTAAGAAAAAAATTGCAAATCTAAAGAAAATGGAAATATTTTTAAAATAACATTACAATACATCTTTTCTAAAAAAAACCTATTTTTTGGACTAAATTTGCCGGAATTGAACCCAGATCTCCTGTTTATGAATCTATAGTTGAAAGTGTTTACATGATAAATGTATATTGCATTACAGATTCAAAAGTGTCAAAGGGCGCAGTAAATCTGTAAGATTTACAGCACACTTTTGCCCTACCCAAAATTGAACCCTAGTTTCGCAGCTGCGTCTTAATTACTACCAGATGAAATTTGTGAAAGTTATAAACACAATTGCCGAACTAATGGAGTTGCAGTCTAGGCAAGTTTTTTGAATTCAGTTAGTCTAAACTGAGCTAGCAAACAGCAAACTAGCTAACTATAGTGAACAATTTTCTCTTAGAAAGTGAAAATAAAAATATAGACAGTATAAAAAAGTTGTGAAAGTTCAAATTATTTCTTTAAGAACTATATATACATAAGTAAATTTATAGTTCAGGACAACAGGGTGCTAATCGGAGCCCCCTGATTGGTCCAGAAAACCGAGAGCCAATGAACGAGTAAAGTGTATTTGGATACAGGAGTCCAGTCAATGGATTAAGTATCAGCCATCATTGACAGGTAAGCCATTAAATATACTCAATCATATGTCAGACATACCTAACATGAGGTTAAGCTATTTGATATCTTCAAAAATTAAGCAAAAAATTGCTGCTGAGGCAAATACAACCATATTTTATGTTCCTAAAGTGCTTGCTTAGCTGCCAGATGCTGCAAATATTCACCATAAGCACTGAAATGTGCGTAAACATATTCAATATTATATTCTTTGAAAGTCCCTTTTAATAGTCCATTCCACAATGAGATGAGCAGGATGTGATTCAAAATATAGAACCAAGTTTTAATTTTAGCCAATTAGAATTCTCAAATTTGCAAGAGCACATCCTTTGACCAATAAGAACATGGAAATTGGGTATGTGACAGATCAATGTGGAATCTATATAGCGTCTGACGACGACCATCATTGTATGGCAATTGCTTTCAAGCAGCAACATTTTGCTTAATTTTCACAAGTTAGCATTATTTACATGTATAGTCTGTTAAAAACAAAATTAATCTCAGATACAGGTGATTCCATGAGAAATGTTTTACTTCTATATGCATTTTTTTACCTCCTCATATTCTCCCTGACCAAACTTTCCCTTATGCAAACAGCTATTTATCATATCATTTGCTCTTTAGATTAATCTTGTTTTGAACAGTCTATAGTTAAGTTCTTCTAACGAGAGGAATAAGCATATATTATGTCAAGTCCTTAACTGACGAAAATACACCAACCAATAATCTAAACTTTATGATGGAATGCTCATGCCTGGTATAGCTAGGCTACAGTGTGCTATTTTAAATTTGCATTCTCTTCATTTTTTGACCGAAGTATTAGGAGAGTTATTATTTCAGTTAAGAGGATTTTTTGAAAAATAGCTAACTGGAACCAAATCATATGCAGACAGATTCAAATTTGACGTTGATGGCAATGCGAGAAATATTTGAAAAATTTCAAGAGGTTATAAGCTCAAAAACTATACATGTGATTAACGAAATTATTTTTAGCTATTGTTGCTAAATTGTCGTACTGGTTCGTGAAATGTTTTTAAGATTTTTGAAATTGATCAGATATTTTTAAAAAGTACTTTGAAAACAGGCAGTTACTTCTTTACCCATGCTAAATCCCATAGACAACCAAGTTTTCACTTCCAAGAGGTTAAACTCATTCCGGATTGGCTTAAAAATATTTAGTTTCCTGTTTTATATAGACTGGTATACTTTTCTAGTTCGGGAAATAGTTCGAGAAAAACTCCCGAAGAATTAAAAAATATATATTTGTGAAAAAGTCTGTGGAAATTTTTGCGAAATTTTGATCATGAAAATAATGGTGCACGTGTTTTGTTCCGGATCAAAGAAGCCTCTTATAATGGAGGTTTAAAAATACTGTAATTTTTTTAATGAGTCCTGTGAACTGCAGAAAGTTTAGTAATAATCCATGGAACCATTCTTTCTTAATAAAATGATAATATAGGTGAGAAAAATGCAGCTTAGCATATGAAGGGGAACACCACCGGTTCTCAGGAATGCTTATACAAAAATATATCATTTGTAATCCAATAAATTAAAAAAGCCAAGATGGTGCCTGAAACTTCCTATAGCTGTAAAAGGTTTGCATAACAATTCACAACTAGTCTTATTCAGGCTAATACTTTTCTAAAATATAAAAAATTTCAAAAAAAAAGAAAAGAAAATAACACAGTTAATTTTTCGATGATTCATTTGAGAGTTAGTTATAATTCAGATAATACATTTCTAACTCCAAAAATAAAATAAAATATTTTTTTAAATTTGTTCCTGGAGAGCGTACTTTTTCTCGTACTAATTAGTGAAAATGGCTGCCATCTTTTATCTTATCTTAATTGATTTTAATTTGTAAAAATGTTTATGTCTAACATTCAAATTAAGAGGCTTGCTGGTCAAAAACATAAAAAAACGTGCACCAACTTTTTCCAGACAAAGAAATTGTGGATATTCTGCATAGACATTTTTCAGAAAGAGTAAAATTAAAAATTGCTCCTGGATTTTTTTCGTCACAAAAAATATCTGATTCCCTAGAACATTACCCCAACCCAATGACATTAAAGTTTGGTTAAATTTTATCGAATGAATATTGAGTTCTACCACTTGTCAAACTTTAAAATTTGAAGCCCATGGGATTTAGCATAGGGACCTATAAGCTGTTTTAAAAGTAAAAGGACACTAAAAAAAAAATAAAAAAATATCTAAGGCACAAGAAAAACATTTAAGTAATAATAATATGCAAAAAGAATTTTTAGGTTTCTTTTTTAGTTCTATACTTCTTGAAAAGAACAAACCAAAATTTACATTGGGCGTTTGTTAAAAATTGAGCCGCATGGGATTTTGTTCCAACTTGAAATTTTATAAGGAACCTTCTTAACCAGTGGCTTTGTCATATCTATACTGCTACCTTCTATAGGTGCATGGTCTATTCACTGAGTCACTATTTCCTATTCCTGCACTTGTTTTTTTTCTAATCACACCTCGAATCACACTACTAAAGAATTTTTTTTTGCACTCAAATGGAATCCATGCATGAGCCATAATTCCATTTTCCATATCCTGCACGTGCAAATGCATGTGCTCATGAGTAGGTTCTATACAAGGGCCTGTTCCTCACTCAACATTGAAATGTACCTACGTGGTCAGGCCACAATCGGTGTGTGGCCCAGCCACAAGAGGTGAGGCTTGGCTACAAAATAGTGAGGCCCTGCCACAAAACTTGTGGCGTGGCCACAATAATTTCTGAGTGTACGAGGTGGCCGCCGAGTGAGGAACCCCTCGGTATATAGGTTTTTTAAATATTTTATAAGTAAACATCTTTCAAACTACATGTACTTATTAGTAGCAGAATATATGCTGGTGAATTTGGAATAGATGGCAGCACGATAGATCTTTAGCTGCATATGGTTAAACCATAGTGTAGGCCTAAACAAAATGCAAATTCACTTTAAGGCTTACTAATTGACTACATTGTTGTGGGTGATTGGTTAATCTATTGGCATGCAAAAATAAATTAAAGTTAACATAAGCATGTAAAATTCACATGAGGCAGCCAGGGCCATCTTAACAGTATTATGGGCCCCTGGGCAAACCAATGTGCTGGGGCCCCTACAACAGATCGCTTGGTGGGACCAGCTAGTTCATAATCAACACCAGAAAAATGCAAGAAATTTGTCCAAAGCTAGCAAAGTTGGCAGACACAATTAGCACACCCAGTCAGTACTGTCACGAGTACGAGATGGGCCCTGACCAGGCCCGGAAGACCAAATTTAGGGCCCGCACTCGAATCTTGACCTCTCCATAACCCTAGCGGATCGGAAAACTAGTTGGCGACCAATAAAAACCAGTTGGATAATCAATTGGTTTCTATTGGGATCAATTGGCATCTACAGGCTTCTATAGGACGCCTTAAACAACCTATAGGTGTCTACTGGTCAAACCAGGAAAACGTTGTTCGAACTGGTCATCAACAGGTCATCAGGGACACTTTTGCTATTAAGGACCAATTTAGACCAGATCATCGGTTCCACAACAAGGTTCGATCTAACTGGTCAAAATTTGGACTGGACCCTGGTTGAAACCAGTTTATTTCTTTTACAGGTTTTCACCTAGGAATCTTAAAACTTTTTATTTGGGAACAAAAAAAAAATGGGTACTGATTTGTTTACCGACAAAGAGAGGAATCACAGTCATGCACAAATGACTCAAATTGAATTTGCCAAATAAATTTTAGGGAACGTACTGAAATAATAACCCAGGTCAGGAAAATCCATGCTACATCCCTGCACCCAGTACTATCTACAGTGTGTAGTATTACTTATTTATGGCAAGCAACTTAACATACGCAAGATTAGTATGGGGTCCCTTTGCTCGTGGGGCCCTGGGCATGCAAGTGCCCAGTGAACCCATGTTGTAAGATGGTACTGGAGACAGTCCGTGAACTGCTCTGTACTCAACATGCCTCCTTCCCAGATAGTTTTCGGATCTTTAGGCCTCCACTTCTATCAGCTAGGGCACCCTGATGTTATATCTCCTGGGTGTACCCTGGGTTTTTCTTTGTATGGTTGTGCCGACCCCTTCCAAGTTACTAGCAATAATACCCTCTGTTTTGGTTGTGGCACCAGTATACTGCTTCTCGGGGCAACATCGGCATTCATGGTGATGTTTCAAGCCTTTCTACAGTATCATGAGTACACAGGTTTCCTGCTCAGGGATTAGCAAGGTAGGTGTCTTTTTGTTGGTCAGGAAAAGGGAGGGGGCTGGTTACAGCAAAGGTGCAAATCAGAAAACGGAATTTGAACACGTACAGTTTGCTGGTCATCTCAATGTGGAATGGACTGTAGTTCCCTAAAAACCCAAAGATGGCAAACGGAAATACAACCTTGCAGTCAGTTTTAAAGATTCACGAGTTTATTATAGATTATTTACTTAAATTCAACTCAGTAATGCCCTGTTCTTGTTTTGGCAGCTGTATACTGCCTCCCGTGGCGACATCAGAAATCATGGTGATGTTTCAAGCCTTTCTACAGTATCATGGATACACAGGTTTCCTGCTCAGAAATTAGCAAGGTAGGTAGGTGCCTTTTTGTTGGTCAGGAAAAGGGAGGGGGACTGGTTACAAAAAAGATGCACGTGCGTCTTTGTAGAATTTGAACATGTGACAGTTTGCAGGCTGGACATCTCAATGTGGAATAGATAGCTGTAGTTTATTTTAACACCCAAAGATGGCAAACAGAAATACAACCATGCAGTCAGTTTTAAAAATTCACACATTTATTATAGATTATTTAATTAAATTCAACTCAGTACCTCCAGTCAGTTAGCAAATGCCAAATGGCAGGACGGGCAAGTCCCAGTTATCAGGAGGAAACTTCCGTGTCAGTAGCGACTTTAAACATCATGTAAAAAAGACCAATAGTAAGCACTCATTTCAGCAGTGAGCTCAGTCAGGGAATTAGAATGAACATGCCTACTTCTACTGTGATTATTAGGAATTAAAATATGAGAAACTAAATTGGCATTAATTGGTAAATTAAATCTGTCAAATAATCCGGAGTATAATTTCTCCCTTGGTTCCTTTAATGAACTCTACTCTAAAATAAGTATCATTTCATCTACACTCGCAGTATGTTGGTAATTGCCAGAGACAAATCTGGCAACCCTGCTGCACTGCAACATTTCTAAATCCTAAGCCAGGCTAACCCTGATTGGGTTCCATGCATAAGATCAGATTTAGTGATTCATTTGGGATAGATTAATATTTGAGTCGTTCAAGATTTAAAGATTCAGATGGATTTATCTAGGAATCAGATACTTAAGATATTTTATCTATAATGCTAAATAACTAATTTATATTGTAAGAAAATAGCTCAATTTTCCAGACCCCTAAAATGTATATTTTTTTAAACAAAAATTGAATTTATATAGTGATGGAGCTTTGGTGGTTCATCAATTTATATTTATATTAATTTATTTATTAACTTCAGGTCTTCTTAAAAAGGACAAATTAAATTTTTTTATATTTATTGGGAAATTCAACAAAACTTTATTTTTAGTAAATTCCCAAAAGAAAAGGGGAAATTAACAGGAATTTTCATTTGTATTTCTAGGGGCATTTTTCGGAGAAAAAAATCGAAAGGAGACACATGTATCCTTTTTGTAGTAGGTATAAGAGTTAGATAAGTACAATTTTAAAATAAATTAGTATCAATTTTAACCTAAAATAAATTAGAAAAAATTCCAAATAAATTAGTTGTGTTTGCTTGAGTTAAAGAAAAGACTGACTTATAAATCTGAAGTCATTATTAGTTATAATAATTTGAATTGTCTTAGCTCCTCCCTATGCTAATAAAGTAGACCTTGGATAATTTAGGCAAAATTTAAAGTTCCCCTGACATTAAAAGATTTTTACCTTTAGAAACATAGATTCCTTTCTAACAAACCCAAAAATGATTTTCTTTCCTCAATATTACTTTTGAAAACTACCAAAAATGCTCCTTTTATGAACAAACTTCTATTCAAACTTATTTGCCAACTGTGCTGCCATCTACTAGCCAAACTGCTTATGCTGTTCAACCTGAGCTACTCTCACATTGCCATTAGTAAATTATGCAATTTTGGTTAGTAGGTGGCAGCACAGTCGGTAAATTTAGTTTATCTGAAACTTGTTCATAAAATGTTAATTTTCAGAAGCTTCCAAAGTTAGTACTGAGAAAAAACAGCATATTAGGGAGTTTAAGAAAGGAATCTGTGATTTTAAAAGAAAAAATTTTCGATGTCAGGGGAACTTTAACAGATTTTTGAAGAATTAACCAGACCAATTTATGTCCACCCCAAACTGATTTTCATGCTCTGTTACGTTGCGAGCCCCCCGAAAGGCTCGCCCAACAAAATTAACTTGTGAATTGGGGGTTTAGCGTGTTCCTCCTCGTAGGTG
>JAQFXX010000028.1:0-14141 GCA_034693985.1 Nemasoma varicorne
AGCTGACCTTGGGATTGAACCCAGGTCTACCCATTGCTAGGCGAGTGTGCTAACCACTGTGCAAACCCAGCTGGGTGGGAATTGATGACAATACAAACTAATATCTGAAAGAAGATTTTTGACCAGCATTGATTCTCCCAAAACAGCAATTCAGAAAGAATCCAGGCAAAAAACCAGAAAGCCAGAATGACAGCTGCCCTACGTGTTTGCTAAAACCTACCTCACCGAACTGGGAATCTATGAATTCTCTTTTTACAACAACTAAAAGGTTCTGCCCAATTTTTTTTTACAAAATCCTTGCGAAAATTGAAAACCGTTGACTTTTTTGGCAAGTTAATTGCAGTGCAATTGTTTTAAAAAATGCCCTGTGGGTAGCAACTTTTAACGGGAGGTCTGTTTTATAAAGTTCAGTAGCGAAATTGTCCAATGAAAAATAACGAAAAAAGATCCTTACCTTCTTGCAACCTATTCAAAGTGTTGTGAAGTTCCTCTTTCTCTTTGGTTACAGCTTCAATCACCTTCTTGTAGTCATGTTCCCGTTCCTTGGCCTAAAATAACCCAATCAAGTTAGTTGAAATGTCCGAGCTCTTAAAATAATTTTGGCAGAAATTTACAAACTCGCTCACCGCATTATTAGCGCTCATCACTTCCATCCTGTGCTTGGCCATGATTTCTCCAATTTCCAGCTCCTTCATCGTTCTGTCTTTCTCCAACTCGCTGATGTTTTCTTCGGCGATGGAACGTGACAGCGATTCAGCATCCGCGCGAGCAATTGCCAATTGTAGTTGGTGGGTCATGTTTTGCCTAAGAAAATAAAAAAAATAAAGATTTTCCTTTAACTCTTTTTCTTTCTTTTTCACAAGGGGACTATTTCAAGAGAAATCACAGCAGAGTAGTCCTAATATAAAATATCTCCTAAATAAATCAGCTTCAATAAAGTAACTAATAATTACCGTTCATCTTCAAGCTCGGCAACGAGTCTTGCTTTTTCCTCCATTTCCTCTCGAACTTCCTTTGCTTGAGTCTTGTAAAGTGTCTAAAATGGAATCGCACTTAGAAATAGTATTATGCATAAGCCATTTCGAGAAAAGAAGTCAATAAATTTATTTATTAATTACCGAAAAGTATTGCTCCGCTTCGAGTTGGTCCTGCAGTTCCTTCATTTGGAAATCATCCATAGACCTTACACTACAGCCATGCAAAAATAATTATCTAATTGTAAATCATAATTTTTTCTCACCAAAACCAGAGGAAATCTGCTAAGAGGGCAACTCACGTTTGCAGTCTGTGAAGTTCCTCCTCCTGATTCTTTCGAATCTCTTGCAGTTCGGCGATCTCAGCTGCCATCTGGTTCTCTTTGGATTTGTGTAGCGTCACTTGAGATATTTGGATGGAAATTTCACTTTGAAGTAAGCTGCGCTTCTGAGATTCCTGCTCCAGTTGAATGCAAATGGCTTTTGTCTATTTATAGGTAAATAGTTATACATTGAAACATTTTCTCAAATGCACCGGAATACGTAAAAGCATAAATTGTCGCAAACCTTTTCCACTTCTTGTCTGTATTCAGATTCTTGTTTTTGAAGTTGCTGCTGAAGCTGTCGATAATCCACAGAAAGCATAGACATTTGTCTTTCTTTTTCTTGACTCAAAGCTTCAGCCCTCTGCCGGCTAGCTTTTTCTTCATTAAATTTAGTTTCCATAGCTGAGACAGCGGGGGTAGAAAAAAAAAAGATGCATGAGGTTGGTTGGTTTTTATTTTTTACGGCGCCAGCAGCCACTAAGGCTGTAATTTCAAGCGCCAACCCACATGCTCAAGGCATGTAGGAAGAGAGGAAGAGTTGAAGGAAGGCATGAGGAAATAGTAAGGTGGGAAGCAATGCGGTCGCGGCCAACTTTTTCAAGGTACTGTCCCGGCATTTGCCTGGAGGAACTTTGGAAAACCACAAAAACCAAAGTCAGGATGGCTGACCTTGGGATTGAACCCCGATCTACCCATTGCTAGGCAAGTGTGCTAACCACTTTGCAATCCCAGCTGGGTGTTTTTCCATGTATTTATGTGCATGTAGACAAGGCGTTCACATTTTTTTTTCAAACTTTAAGAGA
This sequence comes from Nemasoma varicorne, assembly GCA_034693985.1. Taxonomy (NCBI): domain Eukaryota; kingdom Metazoa; phylum Arthropoda; class Diplopoda; order Julida; family Nemasomatidae; genus Nemasoma; species Nemasoma varicorne. The sequence continues at coordinate 2,104 of JAQFXX010000028.1, forward strand.
AGCCACATACTTGCCAATCTGCGGCAAATTTCTTAAGAACACAATAGGGAAATGGTCATCAAAGGCTTTTTCGCATAATATTACAAATGTAATTTTGGTGCCCAAAAAACTTAGATTTTTAAACAAAAAATGCAGAGTTATTTTGCGACCTGTGCAAATTTTCCTAGTAACTGGATTTTTTTCCTAAAATGTTTCTATTAATTTTATTAAAGCTTATAAATTCGGTATGCTAAATCCCATAGACTAAGAATTTTAAAGTCTTTCAAGAACTAGAACCCAATTTGCATCAAAATTAACTAAAATGCCTTTGAGTAAAAATAGTTTTCAAGTGAATCGGATAACTTCTGTAACAAAAAGTCCGAGCAATATTTAATTTTACTTTTTACGGAAAAAAGTGTATGGAGATTTTAAAAAAATTCTCGTCTTGAAAAATGTGGGGCATGTTTTAATGTTCTTGACAAGGAAACCATTTAAAAGAAAACATGTTGTAAAACTGACCTCTCAAAGCCTCAATGTTGGCTTCCTCGTTGGACATGAGATTCTTCCTATCGGCCTTCAAATTTTTGATGTCTTCTTGATGCGCCTTAGCCTCCTGTTCGTACATCTGTTTGAAATTCCGTACTTCCAGTTCCAGCGTGGCCCTGCACTTCTCCAAAGTGACAAGCTTTTCGTTCAGCTGGTGATTTTCTTTGGCAACCATATTTTCCTTATCCTTCATGCGTTCTACTTCCAATTGTAATGTTTGTTTACGACCTAAAATAAATGTCGGCATTAAAATTACCTTCTTTCTTTACCCAGATAAAAAAATAAATGAATAAAAATTAGCCAGTGAAACTCACTTTCGAGCTCTCGGGTCATGTCCGAATATTGCGTGTGGGAATTCTTCTCTTGCTCAACTTGAGTTTGCAAGAGCAGAATTTTCCTCTCCAGATTCTCTTTGCTATTTTGCAACCCCAGCAATTTTTCGTTTAGATCCTTGAGCGCCTGATCCTTTGTAATGTTACTAACAGACAGTTCGGAGTTGTGTTTCTTAAATTTGGCATTTGTGTCGCACTCGCTCTTCCACTTTTCACTCATTTCAGAAAACTAAAACATACAAAATGGGACCGATTACCAAAAAAAATTTATTTTTTAAAACAGTTTAAGTTTAAAAAATAGAACTGGTACAATTATAAAAACCAATCGATTTAGGGGAATGCTAAAACAGATTTACGATTTTGCACCATGTTCTATTTTTTTTAACAAATTCCAGTTTATTTTCGTTTTCCTGCTATCTATCTTTTGTTCCCTCCTCCCTTAAACTTTTGCTTTGGTCTAATATAAAACTAGTTTCCAATTAAAATTTTTGGAAAAAAGAAAGAATTTGATGAAAAGGGTTGGTACTCTTTAAAGTAGGAAACAAATCACAAACCTGCTTTTCGAGATTTCCAACTCTGTCCAAAGCTTGTAACCTTCTATTTTGCTCCTCTTCAACCTTCAACTTCATTTCTTGTAATTTGGACTCAACTTTCCGCCGATTGTCCATTTCGTTATCCAATTTCCTCTGAGCCTCTTTAAATTCATGTTTAATTATGGCATTAGCTCGCTCCTGTTCCCTGGCACTGCTGCGCAGATCGCATTCCTGCTGGGTTAGGATGTCCAGCTGATTTAAAGTTACTCTATTAAAAAAAATTAAATTATTCAAAGATTTCTTTTAAAAAACTGCTAAGAAAGAACAAATTGCAAAATGTGAAAAATATGTGAACCAAGAACTCATCCATCACCTGTATTTGTGATCTGCCTCCTCTCGCGCACTTCTTTCTTTCCCCAATTCATCTTCGAACCTTTGAATTAATTTTTTCAGATCTTCATTCTAAGTGAGTGGCAAAATAAATAATAAAATTTAGAAATTGACCCTAAATTTCTCAAAAAGTACTTTCCAATCCAACCAGAAAAAAGATATCCATACCACAGGCACATTTGCTGAAACACCTGCCTGATTACTTCTTGACATCTGAATAAAGAGGAAACAAAATTTGTTAATGAAAGTTTTGGTAATAAATACCTATTAATATATAGATAAAAGCAGAATATGGTTAAATACAAAGGTTAGTAGGAAGATTAACAGAGATTATTGTAATTTTTAAAACTCCAATGGTCCCATGCACTTAATCAAAGTGTTTAATCATAAATCCCATTGACTTAAATTGTTAGTTTTCAAAGAAGTAGAACTCAATTTTTCTTTCCTCAAAAATAAATAAACTTAAAAACCCTTGAGTAAAGTGGTTTTCTAGGAAATCAGATATTTTCTGTAAAAAGAAATCAACAAGCAATTTTTAATTTTACTTTTTCCGAAAACAGTCTATGGGGATTTTAAACAAATTCTTTGCTTGAAAAATTTGGCGCACGATATGTTCTTGACAAGGAAGCCTCTTAAGGACAAAGCTTCGCATGATGTATATAAAAATCAAACAAGTGCTAGTAAATCAGTGCCATCTTATTTTAGTGGCTTAAGTCATTTCTCTCGAAGAAATTTTTTAAAAAATTGATATTGAAAAATATAATGCACGTGCTATTGTTTTTGAAAAGCAAACTCTAGTGACTAAAGCGGAGTAAGAAATGGAAAGGAGAATCCTCTACACCACTGCCAAAAAAAAAAAAAAAAAAATAGGTTTGCATTTAGTTTTTAACAGGAACTCACAGAACGACAAGCTGAAAAACATGCATAAGTTAGTGTGGAGAACAAACTGAGAATGAAAAGCACTTACACCATCAGACTGAAGTCCACGAAAATTACAAATAAAAAGTAAACAAAGGAGAAATATTTTACTATGTGAGATTGAAAATTAAATTTAAAAAAGAAAATATTCTCATTTTTTACCTCATCTTTCCCTCTGCTATCATGTGCCAAAAGCCTCAAATAAAAAAAAAATCAAAATAAATAGAATGGAATAAATAAATAGAAATAAAAAATATAATCCAGAAATAAATGTTACCAGAATATAACTGAAGCTGCACAATTAAACTCAGTCATCATTTTTTACATAACTTATAAAAAATATAGAAAATACTCACTGATAATCTCTTGAATAAGTGAAGCCAACAAATGGTAGATGATTGCCAGCAAACGCTTTAGGAACTTGGAAATTCTCCTCGGGAGAATCTTCTTTTTCGACATCATCAAAATTACTTGTGTCATCATCTCCATTGAGTTCGGGAACCACGGGAGGAACGCCTAAACAAATTAAAACATTTCCCAATCACTTAATTTTATTTATCTTCAAATAATATAGCAGTGAAAACCGTAGCATGAAAAAGGTGCAAACCTTCACGAATCGTTTCAAAAGTCCATTGATCATTTTGGAAAAAAGAATGCTTTTTAATTTCTTCCACTCCATTCCTGCCCAGCCGCTGTGACCTTTAAATAAATATTTTTTAATAAACAAAATAATAACAATAATGACTTTTAAAGACATTTCCTTAAGACTAGATCCTAAAGAGATAACTTTATCCATTTTCTTCAAAATTAAGTGAAATTATCATGAACCAAAAACACAACTATTTTAAGAATTTAACTTTTCTTTCTATAAAAAAAGTATCTGATCTTAAGACGCTTCCTTAGCAAGAACATAAAAACATGCACCAAATATTTTAAGCCAAGAATTTGCTCAAAATTTCAATAGACTTCTTTTTTCTTGTAAAAAGTAAAGCTCAAAAATGCTAATTGATTTCTTCGTTACAGAAAATAACTGACTCTCTAGAAAATTACTCTTACCCAATGGCATTTAAGTTTAGTTAATTTCGAGGGCAGGAACTTATTAAAAAAATATATTTATATATAAATATTATTATAGGTTTTTACCTATCCGTTAAAAATGCACAAATAAGTTGTTTAGCCTCTTTGGAAATCTCAACATCATCTGGAAACTTTAAAGAATTTTTATGGTCCATAATTTTCCCGTATGTGCCGACAAGTGAATCCGCATAGAAGGGGGTGTCGCCAACGAGCATCTCGTAGAGAAACACGCCAACGGACCACCAATCACACTCGCGGCCATAAACACCTTCTCCACCCTGAGATTTCAATACCTCTGGAGAAATGTAATCGGGGGTGCCAACCGCCGTGTCAGATCGTACAAGACCGTCCTATAAATTGCACCATAAAATGAATTTCTACAATCGCTTTAAATCTGCTTTTTTACCCTTTGTTTGATTTATAAGGATGATTCTCCATTTTAGAAAATGTAATACAGAAGGGAACTGAAAGTTTTGGGGGAAAAAAGTAAGATTATTCAGACTCACTGAATTCATTTTCATGCAGGTACCAAAATCTGCCAATTTCAGGTGACCGAATTTATCGAGGAGCATATTGTCTGGTTTCACATCCCTACACGAAAAATATAGAAATCAGAATTGTTAGTAATTTGAAGAATTTTAAACTGCGATCTTCACAAAAAAATTGCATTCGCTAAACTAAATTAGTCATTTGCTAAATTTTCATTGACTTTAAAAATTGAATTACGTCAAGATTCCAATGTTTTCAAAGTTTAAAAGAGTACAAAGCATAAAAATACCTGTGAACAAAGCCCATAGAGTGGATCGCATCAAGTGCAAGAACAACTTCGGCACAGTAAAATTTGGCCCATTTCTCGGGAACGTCGTAATTGGACATAAGATTGACTAGATCTCCTCCAGGCATATAATCCATTACCATAAACAAATATTTGTGATCTTGGAATGCAAAATGAAGCTGAAATGTAAAAGTGCATACAAAAAACAGTAAATAAAACTAGTTCCAACGAATAAAAATAAAAAGACTTTTTTATCTATCCATTGTGAAATTTATAAAAACTAACCTGTACGATCCATTCGCTGTTGGCATGGGCCATAATGTCTCTTTCTTCCCAAAAGAAAGCAGAGTCAGACCTCTTGATCTAAAAAATTTAAATTATGCTCAAATGCTAATTCTAAACTATTTGCAGAAATCTTAGCCAATTGCAAAATTAACATAAACAGCAAACACATGAATAGGACTTTTTCAGGGATATCCATGGAAAGGAATCACGGAATGATAATAATAATAATAATAATAATAATAATAAATAGTTAAAAAAGGCGACTATTGAGCACTTGAGAAAAAGCTTTAAGACATGTTGGGGGGGGGGAGCATAACTTAAAAATATAGGAACTACTGTCAACTTAAATAAATTCAAGCTCACTTACCATTTCAAATTTGCTTAAAAGTTTCATGGCATAAACTTGGTTTGTAGATTTGTGCCTCACCTAATAAAAAATCATAAAATTAATTCATACTGAAGCTCGAAACAAATAAAAAATCTTAAAAATACAATCAAGTAATTAAATCAAATAACATACCAATTGGACCTCCCCAAACGCACCCCGGCCAATTACTTTTATGATATTAAAATCGTCGGGCTTCATTCGTAATCTGATTATACTTTTGGCAGACCCGGCATCTAAAAAGAATTAAAAATTATAATAAATTAAAAATAAAAAAAAATGATAATATTACAAGCATGAAAACATTGATGCATCATGAAAAGATTTATGAACATTATCCAATTCAATTCTAATCAGTACCCAACAGTCAGCAAATAAATGCTAATGGGATCGGAAGGAAGCTCTTTAAGTCATTAGCAACTTTAAACATCATCGTTAAATTGAATTAATAACAGATCTGGACTATTGTAAGGAAGATTATTAAAAAGAATGACCAATAGAAAGCATCAGTTTAGGCTCAGAGCTCAGTCAGGGAGTTAGAATAAATATATGCCTATTTGAACTGTGGGTAATCAGAATTAAAATATTATAAACTAAATTAGCATCAAGTGGCAAATTAAATATATGTGCACCAAAAATGAAACTGAATAATATAATTACATCGGTTCAGGAAGGCTTCTACATTTTTTATCCTCTTCAAGTTCGGATGATCGCAGTCAGCCACCAGAGATTGGATGGTATCCTACAAATTGCAAACTGTTATTTAAGTATTTCATTAAAAAAAATTAGAAAAATAAGCAATTATAACTTACCAAAAGTCCATTGACACTGATCTCCGACCGCGGATCCAGAATCTTTTTTTCCAGCTCTTCGAGCCGCTTCCTCCTGTCGTCTTTCGGCCGGCTCATTGTTTCCGTGGATTGAACGCTCTCCAAATCGCCGCCTTTAAAAAAAATTAAAGGAATATTCCTGGTCTTAAACATAGGCATTATGTTTTATTTTAAAATTTCTGCAAGTGCTGCTGTTTGCATTTAGTTGTGAATCAAGAGCAACACAAAACTTCTATTTGCCTGCCTTTATCTTATCACGGAAAAGTATGTTCTTCTGTTCTATCTTACAATTGAACATGCCTGTGGTGATTAAAGCAACGTGAACAAGTAAGCAGGAATTTTTATTCTACTAGTGACTCAGAAAGAAGAAAAAAATATTGAAAATCTGGTATCATATTTTATAAATGTTTCATTACGAATATAATATTTGCGCATTATACACTTTGGCCTACCGGCAGAGCAGACTACTGTAAGTTGGACAGCACGCCGCTCTATTGGGTAAATTGTATGTATAAAATCAGGAAATGTAACTCAATAATTGTGCTATTTTTCATAACTGTCCTCGAAATGTCTCCCATTTCGGCAAAGGGAATATAAGATGAGAAATTTCGTGAAATTAACCTGCATAGGTGTATTGGGATAATCGTTCCAGTCAATTGCAGGACAAAATTAATGGAAATACATGTATTTGCATTGCACACCTTAATTTTGCATATAAATCTTGGTTTGTCCAACATTATTAGTACCAATCGGTAATATTTTATCGAATGAATTTTTTAATCTGGCTAAAACAATATAAACCTATCCCCTCTTCCTAGTGTATATTGTATGTCCATCATAACCATTTTTTAATTGAAAACAAAATGTAGATTTTTGTAAGAAAAGTATGGGAGGGTATGGGACAACAAAAATATGTTGTAGGTAACCATAATTAATAGGTTAACTTTGGTTGGGCTAAACAAGCAAACTGTACTTACTGATTTAATTTAAGCAAAAGATCTAGCCATGCGGAAATTAACAATTAGCAATTTGCGGAAAAAGATGAATCAGGGTTAGACACAAAAACTTTTTTTCATCTTAGAAGGGTTCCTTGTAAAATTTCCAATTGGAACAAATCTCACGTCACTCAATTTTTAACATTGCTGCCAATTCAAATTTTACTTGGTACCGTACTTTTTAAGAGATAAAACTTTAAAAAAAAATTCTTTGCTTTTCTAAACAGCTTATAAAATTTGCATGTTTTTTATAATGATAAATCCCAGACATCAAATTTTTTAAGTATTTCAAGGTAAATATTATTGTTATTCCCTCAAAATTAACTAGACTTAAGAGACTTCCTTGTCAACAACATAAAAACGCGCACCAACTATTTTCAGACCAGAAATTGTAGAAATTCTCCATAGACATTTTTCAGAAAAAGTAAAATTGAAAATTGCTAATTGTTTTTTTTTTTTTTTTTCGTCACAGAAAATATCTGATTCCCTACAATATTACCTTAACTTAATGGTATTAAAGTTTGGTTAAATTTTATGGAATGAAAATTGTGTTCTATCTTGAAAAACGTTTAAAATTTGAAGTCTATGGGATTAGGCATAGGGACGAAAAATCGCAGGATTTATGAGCTGTTTTAAAAGTAATAGGAAAATTTAAAAAAAAATTAAAAAATATCTGAGACACTAGAAAAACATTTTAGTAAAGATATCCAAAAATTATTTTTGGGAATCATTATTTTGTTTTTGAGTTTTATTTCTTGAAAAGTACAAACCAGAATTTACATTGGTCGTAATGTTAAAAATTGAGCCGCATGGGATTTTGTTCCAATTGGAAATTTTACAAGGAACTCTCTTAAAACTTTTAGGTAAGAGTACTTTTTTAGGGAATCTGGTGTTTTTGTGAAAAAGGAAATAAAAATCAAATAATGAGCCATTATTTTAAATTTGACTTGTTATGGAAAAATTCTATGGGGATTTTGAACAAATTCTTCACTTGAAAAATTGTTAGCACATTTTTGTTCTTGACAAGGAAGCCTCTAAAAGAAAAAAAATCAGAAAAACTTTAATCGGCTTCAAACAGAGAGCAAACTACTATCCACATGAAAACAAATCAAATGAAAATCTCATTTGAATTGTTTAGAATCCCAGATAACAATGATGTTTACATAACAAGTGATATATAGGAGCCCCTAATGAATGTCAGAATTATGAATCAGTTGGTAGCATCTCTAATCCAGCTATATTAGGTTTGTCCCAAAAGTAATTGTACTGGTTTTAATTTAAATGCACATAAGATTTACATGCATTTAAAAGCTTAAAAGTACAACCTAAGTCACATAGTAGTTCCAACAAATTTTTTTCTCACTGACCATAGTAGTACTGAAAGTCATTTTCCATTAGTGTGCAGATTTCATTGGTTAAGAAAAATCTTCCTTGACTTATTTCACAAATATATATTTTTCAATTCTTTGAAAGTTTTTATCCCAAAGAAAAATATTTCACAAACTAGAAAAGTACTGACTCTATATAAAACAGGAAACTAAATATTTTTTAAGCCAATCAAGAATTAGTTTAACCTCTTGGAAAGTGAAAATTTTGTTGTCTATGGGATTTAGCATGGATTTAGCCTGTTTTCGAAGAGCTTTTTAAAAATATCTGGTCAATTTTAAAAATCTAAAAAAACATTTCACAAACTAGTACCACAACTCAGCAACAATAGTCAAAAACAATTACGTTCATTATACCAAGCATAATTTATGAGCTTAACCTCTTGAAATTTTTTTAAATATTTCTCGCATTGGCATCAATGTCAAATTTGAATCTGCGTGTGATTTGGTTCCAATTGGCAATTTTTCAAAAAAAAATATATATATATTTTTTAGCATGAGTATTCCCCTATCCAATCCAGAAGGCTCTATGATAGCAAATGCTGCATATCCCTAACTGCCCTAACTAAGAAGCTTATTAAGGATTTATCTATCGGATGTCTCTCCAGAATGGAGCCCTTAATTAAAAAATACCTCCACCAAGGGTCTAGCTGCTGCCATCCTGTCAGAGGTAAAACTGACATTAGGCCATTACAGTCAAAGGACTGAAGGTGTGCAAAGCCTGAGACAAGGGTGCTAGAATCTTAAAAAAAGTCTAATTTGGTTTTGAATATTTCCCTGAGAAGGACATGCAGTTTCGGACATCTGAAATTCAATGTAGTCTTATGCAAAACTAATTAAATAAAAGTGACAGTAGCCTAACATATGGTAGGGGAGTCATTTGCCTTGAGATTGGCCGGCACGGAGCGAGACAATCCTCAGATAGGTAGCGCTGCGGCTAATGTTAAATCCCGATAATTCCAATTTCTTCTGCAGGGTGTTGAGCGAGCATGGCGATTGGTTGTTTTCATCGCCGACAGCTTCCCCCGTTATACTTTTTATGGTTTCGATGAGCCCCGGCTGGCTGTCCTCCAAGCTCGGCTGGCCAGGCCGGTCCCTCAGTTTCATTCTTTTGGCCAAATCTGGATGTTCCTCTCGGATCACAGACATTTCCTCTTTTCGCTTCCTTCGCAGTTTCTGGGCTCGAGCCACATTCGACTGTTTTCGTCTCAATTCCTTTTTTAGCCTATCCAGCTCATCTTGGGCATCGCCAATTTCCTGCACGGTAACCTCTTGTTGACCGCTGTTTCTTGCCCGCACCAAATTATTGAGCTTAGCCTCCTGTAGCGCAATCTGTGCCTTTATGGAGTCCTGAGCTGGAGTGGATTTGACATTTATCCCACCGCATGAATTCTCGACATCGGTGGGATATGGGAGCAGATGGGTTAAGCTGTGAGATAATTGGGTAGACGTTGAAGCCTGGAAAAACCGAATTTCATTGAACGAGTGAATAATAGTTTCTTAAAGTAATTTTGCATCAGAAATCAGGGTGTCAACAATTATACAGGCATTGTTGCCAAAGAAAGCTTAGGGACTAAGACCTATACGATCCCATTCTTGTCAATTAAGCTACCACAACGTAGTAGACAAGACGAGAGTGTGTTGGATTTCTCGCAGTTGGAAGTGTAATTCTTGTCAAATGGTAATGCTAACTGAGCAGGCTCAGTTTAACTACAGTAAATATACCACACCTTAGGAGCAGTGGCAGAGGTGTAGCCTACTTAAAAAATTCATTCAGTAATTCAAATAAACTAATTTTAAGTTCACCATTGGTTGGTTAGTTTTTGAATTTTACGGCCGAGCAACTGAGGCTATTCCTAATATTAGGTGGCCAACTGCAGACCAAGCGCTTAACATCCTCCTATGACGCCAAGTCAGGATCTTGGAATTTTGTCCACACTTCAGGAATTCCACCTGAAAAGGGGTTCTTTTACGTGCATGGAAAATCTTCCTCACACGGGACCGCCATTTAACGTCCTCATCCGACAGACAACCACTCAAGGAAATCCCTGAAAAATTTCCTACCCCCTTAAGCCAGGTTTAAAACTGATTTTGTAATGATTTGTACAGAGGATTTTTCGAAATTGTCCTCAAGAAGTCAAGCAGACTGGCTATTATACATTGGTTTGGCCTCTTTTGGAATATTGCGCACCCGTTTAGGGTGGACCAGGCTCAGAATCTCGAAATGGTGCAGCTCAGGGCTGCCAGATTTGTTTTGGGTAATTACCAGCGTACCGCGAGTGTAACAGATATGCTAAACAAGTTGGAGTGGAGTTCTTTTGCCAATTAATGTTAATTTAGTTTTAGACATTTTCATTCCTAGCCATCACAGTAGATCTAGGCATGTTCATTCTATGCCCCTGACTGAGCTCCGAGCTAAAATGGATGCTTATACTATTGGTCCTTCCTTTTTCATGCTATTTGGTGATGGAATAGTCTTCCTAATGATAGTCCAAATTTGTTAGGACCTACACATACAAATTTGTTAGGGCAACACATTCAGTTTAACTGAATGTGGGCATTTCCCACATTAATTTTCTCCTAATAGAAAGCATATTTGTTAATTTTCTTGTTTTTACATTTTTTTCAGAGGAAATAAAAGATGACATCAAAAACCAAGGGTAAATTTCCATTTACAGAGCCTATACTTGCCCATTATGAAAATGGCTGGTCTCTATTTAGACTTAACCCTTTGAATATTTGGTCATTTTTAGTAGTAACGATGGAGGTAACAACGTATCGTCTGCCTTGCCACTGCCAAAAGGTAAATCCGGAGCTGTTGAGGCTGATAAATATTTTTTACCCTTTGAATTGGCATGCCAGTCTAAATCACCGCGGATTGTTGTTACAGCATTAGACTGTCTCCAGGTAGGCACAATCATTTTATACCCATTTTTGAAATGTTTATTTAGACCAAACCGTATTTATATTTTAAAAATTTTTTTGCAGAAGCTTATTGCTTATGGCCACTTGACTGGGAATGTCCCGGACACCACAACTCCGGGAAAGTGGCTGATCGACCGCATAGTAGAAACAATATGTGGATGTTTTAACGGCACGCAGACAGATGAAGGAGTGCAGTTACAAATTATTAAGGTAGGGACTTATTTTCTGAAGAAATGGAACTCTACAAACACAAAATGGCCACCTTATATTTGGGGCATAATCTTGGCTAAGAAATGTCTCACTTGGTATTTGTTGTCAGTCCTGACATTCACAATTATAACTAAATTTAATTGGGATTTTTCTGCACTGATTCTAAAGAGAAAGAATGGGGCAAGACTTCTCATCCTTAAACAAGCTGATATTTATTTCGCATTCGGTTCTTTTATTTTTGGTTTATCATGGTTGTCACAGGTCAAGGAAAACCTGGAAAAAGTCAGGGAATCTGAAAAAAAGTATAGACAGGGTTGTCACCCACCTGCAAAGTCAGGCTAAATCAGGCAAATTTGGTGTAGGTGAGCCAAATTCTTAATATAAAAAAATAAATTCAATTCAACTCAGTACCCTACTGTCAGCAAGTGAATGCCGTGTGGTGGGGGGGGGGGGAATACCCACAAAAGTATTAG
>JAQFXX010000029.1:0-13995 GCA_034693985.1 Nemasoma varicorne
TGTTCAGGAAAGCAGCACCAGCACCGAGCAGCTGTGATGGCTTCGGCAGCAATTTAAATGTCCAGCAAACATTAATGTCGAAATCATCAAGGGCTGAGAGTATTAGGTTACAGATGCTCCGGAAATGTCGAAAAATGACAGCAAGTCCTCCAGAGACATTAGAATCCTTGAACTGGCAGCAATGCTGCACCTCTCTTTGGAGGCCAAGTTCAATGGGTTTACTGGAACACAGCAAGTCCATATCAACATCCCATAGAGAAGGGAAAATAATTGTTTTTCTAAAAACGTAATATTTGGACAATAAAAGTCAATCGATGGTCAAGGGAGAAATATTCCCAAAAACGCGAAAAACGTCGAAGAGTAGTTGAATCAAAAACGTCAGTTGCAAAACCACGAAATGTTGAATTGAAGAAATGTAATGCGTAAGTTTTTTGTGCCTTTGAAGGTGACCAGAGTGGATAACACTTCGGTGTTGTTCGGGGAAAGTAACTCAGACAAAACGGGGGGCAACAATGCCAAAATACTAAAAAAGAGTTCCAAAATCGTATCATGAACTATTAAACTCACATGTTTTGTAAAGCCACTGTCCGAAAATGTGCAGAAGAACAAGCAATGCTTTTTAAAAGTCCAGGTTGTGAAACGCAGAAAAAAAAGATGAAAAACATCCAAAGGATGACCGGAAAACATCAAAAATGTTGTGGAAAACATTGAAAAATGTTGAAAAATCATCAAAAATCTTCGAAAAATTTCCTGAAATTTTTGTTGAAATGTTCGTAGAAAACATCACATTTTAAAGAAATGTTCAAACGAAACAACCGTAGAACCAAAAAAATCCGTAAAATCCCGGGAAATCAAAAAAGCACCGGAAGCAAAAAGTCGACAAATGCCAAAATCATCATCGAAAAGTCATAAAAGTGCAAGGTTGAGAGCCGACCCGCATCTCCACCATGTAGCATTACTAGAGGGTGTATAGAGCTTGGTGCAGGATCGTTGTCCCCAAGTTTTGCTTTTAAAAAAATGGCCACATTTAAAGGTTATAATTTGTTTAATCAGTAAAAAGAAAAAAAACTGCCCATTAAGAGCTTACAAAACAACGGAGAGCCAAACCGAAACGGAATGGCCAACATAGCCAACATAGAGGAGACAGTTGTCTCCGATAAAAACAGCATCATAACTCTCTCAAAAGAAAAAAATCTGCTCACCAGTTAAGCAATTACTTCCTGACCAGGAGACTATTGAAAAAAGGCAACTCATTACAAATGTTTCGCAATAAATGGAAATAATACAATCCGTGAATGAAAGAATGCCGAATGGCATTCTTTTTAAGTTACATGTTCCCAGGAATGTGACTCATTTGCATAACTATGACTGGAATGTCACAGTATATAAGGTTGCTTGGATGCTGGGCAGAGGCAGTATAAAAACAGATGCAGATAATCCATCAGTCTTTGAAAATACATAAAGTCCCCATTCAAAAAACATAATAAAGTCAGTAAAAATGAAATAACCCATCCAGCATCTGGCTTAGTAAGAAGGTTGCCCAGCATGGTGCAAAATCTGCTGCCTTCAGAGCTTTTCGAAATTCCAAAAAACTTTGAATAAGAAATTTAATTTGTTTCTTGTGGGAAGGTATTAAAATTTTTGCATGCATTAACACCCTCATAATTTTTTTTAATAACTTCTGTTAGGTGACTTACTAACTAATGTAAATTCTCAAGTACAATTATGTAAAAATGATACTGACCGCAATAAGTACGACAACTGTGATGGAATAGTAAAAGGAATCCCTCAATAGTGGCCACCAATTAAGCAAAACCACCTAAAGAGCAAGAAAACATTTCATCATTAATGCTACTTTAAAGTCATATTATAGCTTTCAAAATATTATTGAAAAGATGCTTAATGTACAACTATATCACAATATTACATTTCTCCAGTAATCACACATCTTGTTTAAGTTTTGTTAGTAAATTCTACTTTTCTACGTTAATTCTACATTTCATGGCATTACTTCCTGTTTAATTTTTACACATAATGAGATAAGTATGAATAGAAACACATCACATTTGTAAAGTGAATAAAATACGTTTGAAATGTTAAGCTTTATTTATATTGTGGCTTATTGACTAATCTACTATTACTAATGTAATTATCTTTATCAAGTTTTAAATCTTTTAATTTCCCACATTTACATTATTTATGTCCATATAACTCCTTAAAGGTGGACTGACACTTTGCAGGCGACACACTGAAAACTGTTTGCTTATTTCTAAAGGCCAGATAGGAATCTGCTTTGTAAATATAACCATATAACCATTTGGATTCTATGTTTTCATTACTCAAATTACCATATTACCAAATTACCATAAAGGCCCATTACCCAAATTACCCAATCTAGCTCATCTCATTAAATATTATGCATCTTTTTCAGGTTGAATGTGCTTTTGGGAATATTTCGATAATAAAAATATAAAATTCAAATGGTAATATGGATAGAAGAGTGCATGGAATTTACATTGCAGACACATTTTCTTCAATTAGAACAACTTTTTGTGGATGTCATTCCACCTTTAAGTAGCTAATTTGTATATTGCCAAACTTTTACTGTCTAGAATTATTTAAAGAGTTTTTTAGATAATAAAATGTATGATTGAAATAAATGGAAGGTGATCAAGACATAATTAATAAAATTAAAAAAAAACTTAAAAAAACAGCTGAAATTTAAAGAAATACATCATCCAGGAGTAAACCAGAAATTTATTAGGGTAAAATTTGATGTAATGTATGTGAGCAAAATATTACCTATACAGACATAGAAAAATTTTCAAAGAAGCATTAAAAAATTCCTCAGTAACAATTAAGACCAGGTTCACTGAACTTAGAATTAGATGTACCTCATTAAAGGACAAGTCTCACCCATTTCTAACATCAGTGCAATATTTAAAACCAGATTAGGATGTCGGATTCCTGCACTCCTGGGACACCCTGTACCACGTGGTAGGGGGCACCCCAGGACAAGGGAATCCGGCCAGCTAGGTTTCGACCAATCACAGAGGTTTTAGAGAGTTTTGAAGGGAAACTGCTAATGCAGTAATCTGACCAACAAAGAGTCAGTAGTTATGATACAACGCTCAAGAAGAGAGCACAAGCAAGGTATATTCAGCAGACAGATGGTGTGGCAGCCGCACATAATCTTTGGTAATAAAGATTGGTTCCTGCATTGAAAACAGTAGTCTGGTCAATAGGATATACAGGTGGATCCCAAGGTGCCACTGCAGAGGAGTCCTGAACAAACTTACCTTTGGGGAAGCAGTCAGGTCAAGTCATCAGTCGGGAAGAGCTGACCTGAACCGTGAGAGTCTATGAGGAGTCTGATTAGCTTTCCAGTCTTCTCGTGCCCAAGTCAAGTTTTCTACAGTCAGGGAGGAAATCTGTATTCCACGGGTCACCCTGTACAGGTAGTAGGAATCTTACATGGTTGATGGCAATCCAACGCCTGTTATTCTATTGATTTCTTGGCTAAGCTGTAGGCTGATCAATGGTTTATCGTTGGATTTTGCGATTTTGATCGGAAATTGACCACAGACAGTGTATTGTGCCAACCACGTGCTGCTAGGCTTAACCACCATTGTACTCACATCACTAGTGCAATAGACATTTTCCCGCCTATTTGCAGAGGAAACGTCCACGTGCTGCTAGGCTTAATTGCCATTGTACTGACGTCACTAGTGCAATTGTCATTTTCCCGCCTATTTGCGGAGGAAACGTCCGCCATCTTGTTTTTGCGCCTGTTACTAGCAGTTGTTGCGTTCTTGCAATTCGAACTTTCTACAATTTGGAATATATTATTACATACATACCAGCTGGTAAGAACAATAACTCTAATTGCTTGCAATTTTAAAATTGACCCGGTTTGGACTCCGGTCCCCACTTTGCAATGTCTGAGCAACCTTCCTCCGTTTCACACTCTAGAGCGCATGTGCAGCCTTCCAATATGGATGCGCCCACGACCGTTAGGCCTACTAATGATTTGAACAATTCTTCTTTAATGTGGTCCATGACTAACCCGCCGACAATTTTTAACATTTCTGTTTCTCCGTCGTTGGAGGACCAACCACATTCTAGTCTGGTAGGAAAGTAACACCATGTCCACCCCACATCAACAAAACGCGGAAATAAACAATTTCGAAAATAAACAACCAACAGCTGGACCAAGTGCGCCAGATAACCAAACTCAGTGTATCCCTGAAACACGGAGATCAATCCGAAACGTCAAAAGAAAACTATAATGAACATTCTGGTGATGAAGGTTGCGGAAGGCGTTACCCTGAATACCAAACTTCCATCACAGATTATTTTTGGAAAATACCGCGGCGGATGGACAGCCATACCTCCCTCATGACGTCGCCATATTTGGAGGACAATATTTGTAGACAACCAGCGCCACCCCGCGATGAAATACAACAACTTTGGATGGAATTTATTGAGAAATTACACATTTTCGAAGATGAGCTGAGAAACCAGCAATACAACTCAATTTAGAAAGTCAAAATGTGATTTGCGAACAACAAGTCGTCAATTTTGCGAGTCAGAAGATCATTAAGGAACAACGAGATACTTTAGTGGAGCTGCAAACTGCTCAACAGAAACCCAAAATACCACAACCTTTGGCCTCAATCTTAGGCCTATCCAAAAGAATGTGACACCACAATCGCCCGAGAGGGGTCAACGACCTTTTGATAGGGTAGACACATGTCTCTTGGATGGTATCACCTGTCCCTCGCGAACTAATACCAAGTGATGATGACCAACAGGTACAAGGACAAAATATAAGGTCAGTGACCCCCCAGAAGTTTCTACGCAGACTCACTCTATTCCAAAGCAGGACACCAGGTCAGTGACCTTTGCAGAAGAAACTATACCTGTGAATGGCAATAGGATGCCACCTGTCGCACCAACATTAATGCAAACAGCTGATTCAACTAGTGTTAATTCTATGTTAGCCTAAATTTTGGGAAAAATCCCTATTAAAGACGGAAGATATATTCCGACCGGGACACGCGCTTTCTCACCTCAACCTAGGCAACCCTGTGCTACGAACAATGTGCTTTCTCAGCTAAATTCCATGGTGCCACCACCTGTGGTGATGCCTATCCCTAAGCAAACCCATATTACTGCTATGGGAAAGGATTGTTCCGTGGATAAATTCAAGGTCATGGAGGACAAGTATGATAAACTGTGGCAAGAACTTACGGATTCAAAAAATAATTTGCCCAGTGCACATACAGTGCCTAAATTTGAGCTGCAAATGTCACCCAGAGATTTTACTGGATGTCAGACCGCGATAGCTGGGATAAGAAGTTACATTGCAGCAACTAAAACTGCTGCTTTCCAACCAGCCGTGTCGATGTTTTCTTTCTCTGGATCAACAGCACCAATTCGGAAAGTCGTTAGTCAACCTGTTTAGAGCAAAAATGGCCAGAAGAAGTCCTACCACACAACGATAGTTAGAATGACAGTGATGATAGTAATCATTCTTCTACTCGTTATTTCCGCTCAGGAAGGAGTTCTTCGATTAATTATAGCCGCAGAAGAGATTCCACACCACCGAGAGATTTAACGCCAAAGCCACCATCTGTCTTTCACGTAAAGAAGAAAGATTTATCTCTTTTTACTGGCGTGAAGACTGATGATGCCCATACCCATGCCCAACATTATGAAGGAATTGGGAAACTATCTAAAGCCACCCAAGACCAGTTGTGTACCGCATTCTTCAAGACTGGAAGGAAGAGCTCAAGCTTGGTTTCTGGCGGCAAGTACAACAATTAACCAGGATTGGTCAACCTATAAGAAAACGTTTCTTGAATAATATAGGCCATCCAATTATTGCCAAAAACATCAAGATGAGGTCCGTGCAAGAGTATAGACTGAGTCAGAGTCCCCAATTGAATACGTTTTGGACAAAGTTATCTTGATTAAACGCATCCAACCCAATGTTGACGATGAATTATTAGTACATTATGTGCTAGCAGACCTCCTGTCTCGTTACAAACGTGCTTTAGGAGGCAAAACATTCTCTACAGTTGGTAAGCTGCAAGATGCACTTACCAATATTGCCGCTTGCTACAAAGAAGAGAGTGAAGAGAAATCTACCCCGAGAGGGCACGACAAGTCCCGTGAACGTCCACGTTTCTTCCGGCTGGACAGATATCATAGTTCATCTCGCTCTCGCAATGTCTCACGTCATCGTGATTCGTCTCATCCACGTTCAAAGAGTGCTGATCGAGATCATTGATCTGGAAATTACTGTCACAGTTACGACCGGTCACGCTCATGTGACACTGGTGATCACCGTAGATCTGATCAACGAGCAAGAAGTACCAGTCGTGGACGCAGTGCAGATCGAGGTTCTTCTACAGACTGCCGCCAAAGGCATTCTCCACGGGTTGTCACCTGGCTTATTAGAGTGTTTTAACTGTGGAGACCTTGGACACTTTTCCAAGGACTGTCCCAAGCCAAAGAAAAATCGTCGTGCCGCAGAAAATAGGACTCACACCTTAAAATCACCCAAAATGGAATGCAAGCAGCTGAGTCGTGATGCGACTGCCACAAATAAACTAACAGTACCATCTGTTGCCCCGACTGTTACTGTCAAGATCAAAAAAGCACAACGAAAAGCAGCTGCCAAGCAACGACGTGAAAAAAGGAAAGCAGCGCCTGTTGCTTTGATTAGCCAAACTGGTTCACCTTTGAAGAATTCAGATTGTGACTTACCGCCAGGAGGACTGGCAATATTTGAAATAACCCTAAATAGACAAAAAAAAGATGGGATTATTGATTCTGGTTCCCGCTATTCCTTGATGGACACCAGGACGGCTAGTGCTGTTAAATCCCGCGATGTTGACATGCGTGCTCCACCCCTGTACGGCATCAGTAGAAGTTATGCTGACGTTCAATTTGTAGTGTGAGTCATGGTTGGATACGAAGGATGCCAATGGGAACAAGATTTTGTCGTCACCAAAGCCGAACCCCAACTAAAAGGAGAAGTATTGTTGGGAAGTGATTTTTGTGCTAAAGCAAATCATGTGCTTCGATTAGACAAGTGGCGCATGTGCTACGCTGATGAGTTGCCGGAGCAGACGAAGCAGTCAACCAATTCTCGCCAGTAGAAACTGGATGGGGTACTTTTTCCGAAGAAGAGGAGGACAATACTCCTTAAGTAAATTGCGTTTTGGAACCAATCACCCTTCCTTCACGAACACAGACCCCAGTTACAGTGAGAGTTGGCTATCCTGTGAAATCTCCAGTAGCCCAGATTATCAAATTCATGCACACACTAATGGAAGAAGATGGGATTCAGTTAGCCCATGGAGTTGTGTCGCTGCATCCAGATCAAGACCAGATGACTTTAATAATGTCTAATTTTAGCACTCAGAATGTGACTATCGTGCAAGGCCAGACGATTGGACGTTCAGAGTCTGTCAGGGATTTGGACTTGAGAATCTTGGCAGAAGATTCTAATGACTCCGAGCCCGTGAGAAGGATCTCAGAGGGAACAATCAAGGACGTGCCTCTGAACCACTAGCCTAAACTTGTCAGAGTCAGAGAAGGAAACTCTAGAAAAACGTCTGCGTGAATTTTGCGATGTGTTTGCAGCGGATGCTGGTCACCTGTACCGGTCCCCAAGATGAACTGTGCCAGTTGTTTGCGCAATAATCAACACCGAGCTCAACAAGATGCTGCGCAACGGGATTGTCCGTCTGAGCAGCAGCTCATACACGTCACCAGTGGTCAATTTGACGAAGAAGGGCAAGACCTCACGTTTCTGAATAGATTATCGAAGACTAAGTGCCCAAACTAAAATTGACCAATATCCACTTTTGCGTATTGATGACGCATTTGATTCATTAACCAGAGCGAAGTACTTTGCCACACTAGATTTAGCCTCTGGCTATTGGCAGTTACGCGTTGCCGAAGAGGACATTGAGAAAACCACTTGCTCTTGCAATCGCAGTTTATATAAATTTGTCTGCATTCCTTTCGGACTTTGTAACGCGCCAGCCACAATGCAAAGAGCATTGGACATCTTATTGGCTGGAATGAAATGGGAGGCATGCCTTGTGTATCTAGTCGATATTATAATTTTTGGATCAACATTTTAGAACTTCTTGGATAGTCTTACTCAAGTGTTGACTCTACTAAGAAGCGCAAATCTGAGGCTCAAGCCAGAACAGCCCTGATCAAGCTTTGCAAACTTTTAATAAGGAGCAAACTATTTTCACATTTAGTGTGCCTGATCAGATAATAACAGACCAAGAAGCCACTATGACCGCAAATTAAACGAAAGAATTCTTCACGACGTTTGGCATCAGCCATGATATGGCTACACCATATCATTAGCAAACTGATAGGCTTGCCGAATGCAGAAACCAAACGTTAATGACAATAGTAAGACAACATTTGGACCCTCAGATAATGCAGAAAGATTAGCCTTGTAGACTGGCAGAATTGACCTTTGCGTACAACACCTCAGTGAAAAAAAGCCTTAAATGTATGCTCTACAAACTAGTGTATGCAAGAAGACCAACCAGCCCAGAGAAGGTAATCTTAGGTCAAGCACTGAGACTTCCATGTGTCTCCAAGACAGAGCATGAAACTGACCACGCGATTAAAATTGCGCTTCAAAATATAAGAAAAGCTCATCGAGCTTTAAAAAACTATTATGACAAATTTCACCGTGATATGGACTAGAAAGTTGGTGATCTGGTACTGTTGCAAAATTTAGCACAAGCACCTCAAGAACTTACAAAGAAGTTCATTGCGCCCTATAAATGTCCTGCTAGAATTCTTGAGGTCACCAGAGATGGACTCAATTGTGACCTTAAATACGAAGATGATGATCTTGGTTGAAAGAAACAGACCACTGAGATGCACGTGTCGCATCTAAAGCTCTTCGCAAAAAGAAACCCAGGAGGTGTTTCATGCGAAGTCTGGAGGGAATTTGCAGAAAATACTGCTAAAGAAACATTTTTCCCCTCTGACCCCACTTTAACTACAGCTGGTGACCTGGAAAATTCACCAACTACATCAGAGACCAATGTTGCTATCCAGGATGACAGTGGCAGGCCAACCAGCATAAGCGAACTCCGAAATGACCGACTTTGCGGTAATAGGCCCTAATTTTTGAGCCACTGGTTTGGGTGAGCTCTGCTGGGAACTCTACCATGGCCACTGACAATACCACTCAACCAATCAAGCCATCCATCCTGACCAAGAAAATAGCCGTCCAATCAGATGCTAAAAATGACACCAGCGACGGTGTCATAACGGTGTATAAGTGCTACGAGTGTTGTGGAAATGGAAATCCGCTAAGTGCTTTAAAATCCCTTCCCTCATCGTTTACGGTGAATGCTTGTGCACCCAGTGCTTTGAAAATCGAAAATAATAAAAGTGGTGGAAAACGTTAAATACGATGTAATGTGACGCCTGTAAGCCCCTGTCGATTAATTGCACACCTAATAAGTTGAGTTAGAAGCAGACGAGCAGTTAACCCCTTCGCCTCTCAACGCCTATAATCTTCGGTAGAATTTACGATTTTTGGAATGATCCTCACGCGCTAGGCTTAGGTGCGATGCCAAATTTAACAGGTATGATCTAAAATGGGAGTTTCACAGATTGCCATTATCGATTAATTATAAGTCAGTGAAGACAACAAAGCTCCAAAGAACACGACTTTAAAGACGGAAAAGGGAAATAATTACAACGCGAAAGTGGTTGTTACAAACCATTAAACTATTTTAAGTACTTTTGATTTCTCTTTTTGTTAGAAACTTGGTTCGTGAGTCAGGTTAAAACCACTCATGAACGCTTGTGGGAGACGCCAGCCGATGTGAACTATTGCATCAGCAACTTTGATTGTTGATGACACTAAAACTAAAGTACGTTTGGCTGATGATATTTCGGGGTAGACCATGGTTAAGGTCACTGCAGGTCACTGCAGCAAAATGGATTTTTTAGCTTTCCACTTGTTAATAATAGCTATTTTTGCTTAAATACGATTAAATTTGGTTAGGTTAGGATAGGTTAGGTTAGGCTGTGGGGGGGGGTCTGGGTGGCGGCACCCCCCCTGCAAGCGTGTAGTATAGGGGGAAGGGATATCATCCCAGGAGAAAATGTACTGGAGTAAAATTGTAGTATTAAAAACTGCAGTGTAAAGTGAATCAACAGTATTTACCTATAGTATAACTGGAGTATAACTGCAATACGACCAAGATTTAATAAAACCAAAAACTGCAGCTTTACTGTACTTTCTCCGTGTAGTAATATTAAAGTAATCATGCAGTTTTTAATGTAGTAATCCTGTGGAGTTAAGGTAGTAATCATGCAGAATTGTTGTACTAATACCATGAGTTAACTGCATAATTTCTTCAGTATCACCGCAATTTTTGTATCGGGACTAGCTGCAATATTACTGTAATACACAAGCCGTATTACTATAATAAGCAATACGCAATGCAAATTTCTCAAAAACAAGTTAAGACTTCAAATTATTTCCTTGGTGGGGTCCAGAGTGGCAAGCAAGAAAGAACCTTAGATTTTTACAGAGCTATATATTTCAGAGGCGATTTATAGTCAATTCCACATTTAGATGACAAACACTTGTGCTGTCGCACGCTCAAATTTCATTTTCTTATTCGTCTCAAGAAATGCTTGTGCAAATTAAAGAAAGTTAATCGGATTGAATTTTAATTTAATTTCAATTAATTTTAAGCTCACATGGAGGTCATCTCAGTGTGCAATCAACTATATATATTGTCAAATCCACATAGAGATGACCAGCTCTTATGCTGCCGTTCCTATCACAAGTTCTGATAGGCATATCCTACTGCAAGTTCCGATAGACCTATAGGCTAATACAACCGTTAGAATTTGACATGACTATGGGGAATTTATTATCAGCCAACATGCCTATAAGCCAATGAGTCATAGGGTCTATCAGCCTAATAATTGGGCATGCCTAAAGGTTTATTGGCTTGACATACCTAATGGCTTTATGAGCTGGATGAGCCTATAAGTTTATTTGTCTATGGGTTTGTTTGTCTGCATAAACAATAGGGCTGATGTGGCCTGTTGGAATTCTATATACCGGTGCTCAAACATCACCAAAATATTTTTCTTTATGACAAAAAATTTAAATCTCTGCAAAATCATGTTCCATTACATGAATAAATACAATAATGCAAAAACTCAGTACATAGATTCAATTCAACTCGCACCCTACAGTCAGCTAGCAAATGTCAAAAGAGGGGTAGAACGCATAGGGAATTGCAAGGAAACTTAAGTCTAAAGAACCTTTAAAAATCATCTTTGAATTGAATTAATAAGAAATTTTGGCTGTCGTATTTCCCTTGCAGAAAGTCCGCTGGAATTAAAATTGAGCATATCTGATTGGATCTGATCACAAATTTTTAAATCTTAATTTGATCTGATATTTATTCATTTTTTATCAAACATCAACTTAAGATCTGCCAAATTTTAATTCAACTCTCTGATTCAAGTCATTTAGATTTACAGTCTATACCAAATTGAGAAGTCCCCTAAGTTAAATCAAAAATGTAATAAAATTCAATATTAGCCATTTAATGCGCTTCCTCAAAATTGTATATGCAATTCTTTAGACAAATAAAGACAAGAAATTTCAGTAAGTGACTGCTCAATTTAAATGGTAAAATTTTTAATTTTGTTCCCTTTATGAGTTCACTTTAGGGACTTCTCAATGTGGTATAAACTGTAAGCCTGCTCAATTTTTTTCGCAAAGTGGAAAACCATAGCTCTGCTATAATATATATTTATCCTACAAATGGTCCTATATGCTATATGTTGTAGTTTCTTATTAATAAAACTTCAAGAAAACTCCAAGAATAAAGTTAATTAATAATTTAATGAAACGCAGCATTAAAGCAATTTAAGCAAGATCAGGAACAACCACTTTGCACGGCAGCAGCAACAACACTCAATTTCCTTATACCCCAATCACTACTATTACTCCTCCTAGTATGCATTGCAAAACTCATTAGTAATTAGTCATGCATCATGCATTCCAAACTTATTATGCAATCATTATTATTTATTAATATCCACATTCCACAACATCCCCCCTTTTCCATAATAGAATGTTAGACTCCATATTAGACCAAACTGTATTAAACTGTAATTAAACTAAGAAGCACATTAATTCAAAATCCAAAAAATCAACAAAAGTCTTTCAAATATGCTGGACGTCGCTTCAGACGAGCAGACCGCCTAGGCGGCTCTGGACACTCAGCAATTGCAAGTTCAGGATCCTCTTCCAGTCCTGGTTCTGGTACACTAGGGTCCTCTGGTGGTACACTATGGTCCTCCAGTGGTACACTAGGGTCCTCTGGTTCTGGGCTTAACACACTGGAACTGTCAGCATTCTGGTTTAACTTCTTTGCAGCACTTATGTTACGGTAAGACAGTTTGCCACGATCTTGTAGCACTACTTCATTACCGTGGATACGTTTTACCACCACCGGATTTGGTGAAAATCTCGTTGACAGTTTACTTGTTCGCAGCTGTTCCACCAAAACGGTATCACCTTCTTTAAAATTAGGATTCCGTACCCGACGCAAAGTATCAGTGTATTTCTTCCCCGCTAACTTATGGTGCACATCATTTTTGCTAGCTTGTATCCGAGCACAGGTGACATCAAACACTTTGGGCCACATGGGTAACTTTGCTCAGACAGTTCTCCCATACCATAAACTTGCAGGGAGGAACTGTGTAGAACAATGTGGTGTTGTTCTATAAACTTGTAGAACAATTGGCACTGCCTCCTTCCAAGATCTGCCAGACACCACCGCCGCACAAAATGCTTTGAGAAAGACAGCATTTAGCCTTTCCACCTGCCCATTGGCCTGTGGCCAATATGGCATCACCCGGCGATGCTTATTACTTCATTGCTGTAAAAAGTCGCCAAACTCTTTAGACGTAAATTGTAGTCCATTATCACTAATCACAATAGATGGATATCCATGACTTATGAATAAATCCGTAAGCCAATAAATGGTTGCTGAACTCGTTATGACTTTAGAAATCTTAGCTTCAGGCCACTTTGTTGCATAATCCACGACAACAATCACATAGAAACCTGATTCGATCGGTCCACAAATGTCTATGGCAATAGTATTCCAGGGTTCCATAGCAGTAATGTCACTTATTGTTATAGGTGTTGGACTTGGTTTAGTTGCCTGTACTTGACAAGAAAGACAACATTTTGCAACTCTTTCAATGACTAAATCAATCCCTGGCCACCAAACTTTAGTTCTAGCCAGACTTTTCATCCTAGCAATACCCTGGTGTGTTTAATGCAAAATCTTCAAAACATCAGGTTGTAGAACTTGAGGCATCACTATTCTGGATTCACGCAGGAGGACACCATCAGTAAAAGATAATTCTGATTTGATATTTTTAAATTTTCCATTCTTTTTACTACATTTTGTATATCCTGATACTTGGCGGTAGCTTTTACAACTGTTTCTAGAGTCATTGTTTTGGGAATCGCTGCCTGAGTAATGAGTCTCAAATATTGGTCGCTTGCACTGTCTACCGCCATGTCTAGTGTTCGCTTCTCCGGGTTCCATAGTCGCGACAAAACATCCATCACATTTTGACTTCCTGGCAAATACTTGACTTTGTATGAGTACTGTTAAAGTCTCAGCAGCCATCGTTTGATTCTTGCGCTTGGCCTAGATTCTGGCGAGTAGATAATCTCCAGCAGTTTGTGGTCCGTCCATATGGTGAACTCTGTCCCATATAAAAACATGTGGAAATGCTCACAAATCCAGACCACTGCTAGAGCCTCTTTCTCTGTTTGTGAGTATCTCTGTTCCACCGGTGATAAGGATTTGCTTGCGAATGACACAGGTCTCAAATCTCCATTCGTTTGAGTTTGTGCCACAATAGCTTTCAATG
>JAQFXX010000030.1:0-13835 GCA_034693985.1 Nemasoma varicorne
AACAACCTGCACCAGTTTTGAATAGACTTGCCATGTTAAACCCCCTGCCACATCATTCCATCGTCTGCATGATAGCATGCAAAAAGAAGGGCCAGTAGAAAGCATCCGTTTTAGCTCGAAGCTCAGTCAGGTGGAATGAACTGTGATTATTGAGAATTCAAATGCTAGAAACTTGGTAAATTTGAATTTTTCAGACCTTTCCAGAGAATAATTTCTCCTGTCATTCCCTTAACAGCATTTCAGATACACTGGAAGAATGCTGGCAATTGCCTAAGACAAGTCTGGCAGTCCTGCGCTGCACTATTCCCAAATCCTGAGATATACCCACCATGAAAGGGTTACAAATAGGCACACAATATTCCACAAGAGGCTGAACCAATATATAATAACCCACCTGCTTAACTTGTTGAGGACAATTTGGGAAATCCAGGGTACTCTGTACAAATCAAAGGTGCTGATTTGTAATGGCACTACAGTTATCTTTGTTTCCATAAAGATCACTAGTGATAAGGTCATGGGGATACCCAAATACTTCATTGAATTTATGGCATTTAACTGGACTTTCATCTAGGATACAAACTACCTTATATGGCTAAAGGGCTCCAGGTTTCAGCACAGGTCGAGCCTATACGCACAGTTCCTCTGGAACACAGGAACCCCCTCTTGTCACATATTGTAGCTATTAGAGCTACTGATCCCCCTATAAACTACGTAGTTTATCAAAATCTTACCCCCCTCTTTGATAAAAAAATGAAACGTCGACTGTTTTTAATATTTGCCTAGCAAACGGTTGGCCCGGGTTCACTCCCAAGGTCAGCTGTCCTTACTTTGGTTTTCGTAGTTTTCCAAAGTTTCTCCAGGCAAATGCCGGGACAGTACTTTGAAAATGTGGGGTACGACCGCATTCCTTCCCACCTTACTATTTCCTCATTCCTTCCCTCAACCCTTCCTCTCTTCCTACATGCCTTGAGCATTTGGGTTGGCGCCTGAAATTATAGCCTTAGTTGCTGCTGGCGCCGTAAAAAATAAAAACCAACCAGCCAACCTCAAAAGTACCACCGAGATTCGCTTAAAGGTACAGTGTCCCAGCAAATTATTTTTCATCACCTTCCTGCACACTTGAATATGTTTCATGCAGCGCGACCTGTTGGCTAAATTCGGCGATGATGTTTACAGTTTCTAATGACATGAGAGTTTCCTCCCCATTTGCTGTACATCCTATCATTTTATCTACAACTGTAATTGAATTTACTTGCTGACTGTATTGAAAATAATTATAAAATTGGGCCTTAGGAAATTGCGTTTTAGTGAGCATATTACTAGAAGCAGTGCAATAGATCTTATGAAGCCTCTTGTTATACTAGAACACAAAAAATATTAAACATTTTTCTTTATTTCTTTTCAGAAGGTTGCAAAAAATGGGTGATTTGTCGATGCCAACACCAAGGTTCGAAACTATGGAAGAGCGTCTCAGTACATTCGCTGATCCTCACTGGCCATCAAGTGCATCTCCAGTTCCCCGTGAAGCCCTGGCACGCGCCGGCTTTATCTACAGTGGAGAAAATCTAACTGTACAGTGCTTCTCTTGCAATTTAGTGTGTGCGGACTGGAAGTATGGCGATACGGCTATCAAAAAACACAAGGACCTCAGCCCCAACTGCCCTTTTGTCCTACAGCAGCGGGATATTTTTACCGAGCGGTCTATGGAGCTCTTGGTCCGTCCGGCTCTTCCAGAATATGCCAGAATTTGGCCTAACTACGAACTTCTGGTCAAAGAATCTGAGCGGTTAAAAACGTATGCAACAAACTGGCCTCTCGATTTCATTCGTCCGGATGATCTTGCAAGAGCTGGATTTGTTTCCTTGCGATCCGGAGATCGGGTCCAATGTATATTTTGTAATGGAATTGTCATCGATTGGGAACGAGGGGATATTCCCTTCCAGGAGCACTGCCGACATTTCCCCACTTGCCCCTTTGTGAGGGGGGACAAAACCAGGAACATTTCGCTGAAGAACGAGATCCGCGGACTTTCGGTGAATTCACAAAGTGCGGTTTTTCGCGGCTTTGATATCTGCGGTTCGAATCCGGTGGATTTTAATTCGTTTAGACCAGAGAAGTCTGTGGATGTGACGACACCTTCCTATGATTTGGACCAGCTTAATATCATCGAACATGCGCCGCCCCAGTTTCAGACGTATGCCACCAGGGCTGCCAGGTTTAAGAGCTTTGAGTCCTGGCCTAAGGATGTGCCGCAGTATGTTGGCTTATTGGTAGATGCGGGATTTTTTTATACCGGTAAAAAAATTCTTCTCAGTGAGGCCTTTCATTCTTGTATCCTCTTCTATTCGTTTAAATACTTAATTTTTTTTAAACTTTTTTTATTTATTTTAGGCACAAGAGATCACGTAAAGTGCTTCCAGTGTGGCGGCGGATTGAAAAATTGGGAGGCAACAGACGTACCTGACGAGGAGCACGCCAGGTGGCACCCCAACTGTTCCTTCGTTCTACTCAACAAGGGAAAGGAGTACATTGAAAGGACGAAAAAAATGAAACCACCAGTATTAACGGTAATAATAATAGTAATTTATTAGATAATCAGGGTGTCTACTAACAGGGAGTTCCACACACGTGAAATATCAGAGAATTCGCTCAAAACCTGTAGAGATCTGGGAAATTGGGGAAGCCTATTAAAGGCATTGTCTCGCCTCGTTCAAGCATGGTCAAGGGTGGTCTATTTCTTTATTTGGAACAAGAGGGGCCATCTCTTTGCACGTTTTGCAATTTGGAACTCATGCAAAAATTCCATTTAAATTTATAGTACTAATTGTGAACAACAGGATTGTCATCCAATATTAAGTGAAACTTTTTGCTGCGAGATAATGCCTTTAAGAGTTGGATGCCGCTCCCATATACTCCTATAGCCTTAGTTGCTTGGCTTTCCCTCAAAAAACCAGCCCAAAAACCAACGACTGGATTTAAATCCATCGGTGAATTTGATATGAACTATTTGGAAGACACCCTGTAGATTTGAAAAGGTTTGCTAGCATCATTGATTATTGAGCTAAATGGATGAATTGTTTGGACCGCAGGAAACTGTACCTCCGATGGAACAGGCACAGCTGCCAGCACTTCTGCCAGCGCCACCTATGAGCGAATATGAAATCACTAATGAGGAATTGGACAATCTTATGATGTCCGACGTGGCCAAGGTATGTGTGTAGCTTTTATTCTTTGTTTGCTAAAACATTTCTTTTAAAGCATGTGTATTGTTTTATAACTTTTAAACAAAACTAAAATAATTTAGCTCAGTACCCTACAGTCAGTTAGTAAATGACATCTCGTGGGGTTGAACACCCCGCGAATTGGGAGGAAACATCCATGCCATTGCAATTTTTAACATCATCGTTAAATTAAATTTCTTAAAAAACTTATACTATCATTTCTAAGACTTCCATCATCTAATAGCACGCAAAAAAAGAATATAATAGCGCGCAAAAAAATCTAATAGCAATCAAAAGGAAGGCTAGTACACATTCGCTTTACCTCTTGATTTCAGTCAGGGGATATTAGAGAACATATCTTCCGCCAATTATAATTATTTAAAATTAAACGTTCCCTTGACATCGAAGAAAATTTACATTTACAATACACATTCCTTCATAAAAATCCATAAAATGATGTTGTTTTCTCTATAGTCTGGAAGCTTCTAAAAATTCACATTTTACGAACAAGCTGCAGATTAAGTTAATTTGCCAACTGTGCAGCCAGATTTTAGCCAAACCTGCCTAACTATTTAATGGCCATGTAAGAGTCGCTCAGATTGGTCTGCATTAGCAGTTCGGCTAATCGATGGTAGCACAGTCGGCAAATTTTTTTTGTCTGGATGTTTGTTCATAAAATGTTCTTTTTCAGAAGTTACCAAACTTATTACTGGGAAAAGAAATTGGGATTTTTAGGAAGGAATCCGTGTTTCTAAAGATTTAAATTTTTTTCTACAAAAGTGCAGAATTTTTTGTTGTTATTAATCCAGGTGGTTCTTGAGATGGGAATGGACAGAAACAAAGTCCGTGAAGCAATCCGACTCCGGTGGAAGCAGGCAGGATACAATTTCCCCACTGCTGAATCATTGGCCAATGCAGTTTTGGAATTGGAGGACATTGCTGGCTCCAGGTAGGAAATAAAATATTTTTCCCTTCTTTCTTCCTTCCCTCTATCTCCCATACCATTCTGCTCTTTTCGAGTTGACTTTGAGATATATTTGTTGTCAACGCTTGAGGTTAAAGTTGGCAACAAGAGGTAAATTTCCGAGTAGTAAGTAGAAAATCCCGGTAGTATAATGATTTTAAAATGCTGGGTTTCGATGTATGATTTCTAGAATGGAGGTAGAGCCTCAACCCTCACTGACAAATGGCCCTTCATTAGAATTGTCGGAAGCGGCTTGTTCTAGCAAACAGATGGCGCCCCCTGGCACATCTACAAACGTGGTACAGGGTCTTAAGGGCGGGGACTCCCAATTGGCTGGCCCTTCGTCCAGCAGTGCAGGACGACCAATAGGAGCCTCCGAACAGGAGTTCAGACTTTGCAAAGTGTGCATGGAACAGGAAATTTGCATAGTTTTCCTACCCTGCGGACATTTTGTGGCGTGTGTCAATTGTGCCACTAGTATGAGAGACTGTCCCCTGTGTCGGGCCACCATTAAGGGGTCCGTGAGGATGTACTGGCCCTAAAAATCTCAATCTTCTACTTCTGCCAGAAATCTTTTATTTCTTCTTCTGTCTTTTTCTTTCTGGTTTTCGTTTTTCTCTCTTAATTTTTAAATGTACTTCAATTCATCTCAGTACCCTACTGTCAGCAAGTAAATGCCACATAAGGGAGGAGGGGGGAGGGCTTATGTTTTTTTTACCGCGACTGGGAGATGCGCTTCTCTCGTTTTCCTTGGACCACTACCATAAATCTAACAGAAAATGCTTAAAATATGTTTTAGACATAAAAACATTAGCCATTCAATCTACCGACAAACGATTCCCCCTATTTTGAATTCAGCTGCTCACCGGGTATGAAATTGCGAGTGAGGGATCAGTAAGATGGAAAGGATTGCTCCCTGATTCGGTGATATGTGTTTGATGATAAAGCTTAGGCATAAAAAAGGTTTCTGGTCTGTTGGTTGGTTTGTACTTTTTATGGTGGCAGTAGCAACTAAGGCTATATTTCAAGTACCAACTCACAAGACTTTAATGATTGGAGAGAATATTTGGTTGGTACTCTTCATGGTGTCAGCATTAACTAAGGGTATATTTCCTTTTTCAGGAATGAGTTTAGCCTTGTGGAAAAAAGGAAAATTTGGTTGTCTATGAAATTTCACATGGCCAAAAAATGTCTGTTTTTTCAGCATTTTTTAATACTATTAGGTGAATTTTGAACTTGTACCAAAATTCAACAAGAATGTCCAAAACTAGTGTTGCCAGGAAAAACCTGATTTTTGAAAAACATTTTGAAACAAACTGACAAAATAAAAATGTGCAAAAAAATATCGTAAACTAGGAAAAATTTAAATAATGTTAATTTGTATAATTTCAACCTATTGTTTGGTGAATGAGAAACATCTACCCCCAACCAAATTAATTTACTTGCTGACTGTAGGGCACTGAGCTGAATTTAATTGTATCTTTTCTATTGGCAAGTATATCTATAGCACATACTCAATTTCCATTGAAGTTTCTGCAGGGTTTTGTATTTTACCCACGGTTCAAGAGATTTTGCATTTCCAACGAAGTTTACAAAATGTTTCTCTTTCTGCAAATGTGAACATATGTTATCTCGACTCATAGTCTTTCTTGCTTCCACCTGTTGGTCAAAAAGGGTAACTAAAATTACCAGTAAACTTGCATTGGTAAGGGAAGTTTGCATCAGAAAGTTAAAAAACAGGGAAAAATGAACCAAGATAACACTTTATTATTTACATTTTACATTTGAAATATGTGTTATTAATTAATTAGTGGTGCCCTCGTTGGCCGATGTCCCAAGTGCTGGTAGCACGTGAATTTGTATACCTTTAGTCCAGTAAAATACTTGGCCAGTGTTAAATGGTTCCAGCCTCGGATATTGTGCTCCTGGAGAAGAGGGTAATTCTGGCTTTTTAGGACTTTCTGTAATCAAAATAAGAAACAATTGTAAAATTTAACTGAAAAAAATTAACTTTTTTTTTTTTAATTCTGCTTTGCCTTTGATTGCTCCTCCCCCTCCCAGCTTCTGATTGGACGAAATGTACTTAGATAGACGAATAGCAGGCAGAGGAAGAAAACCTCTGGATAATGGCATCACATCCAATGTGACACTGTGGCATCCTTCTGGGCCCATCATTATCACACCTATAAGTAAACCATTAATTTATTTTAATGAATTTTCTTAACATTTTCGGGTTACGCCTTCTATTTTCTCAGGTTAAATCTTTTCTTTTTTTTTTCCTTCTCAAGTTTTCTTTTTTTAAGTCTTAAGTTACAGATTACAAATTCTGGAATTCTTATTCTTCACCACTTACTACCTGGTAATGGGAAGACCTGGGTTCAATACTATGGTTGCCCATTATGACTTTGCTTTCTTCCAAATTTCTTTCCACCTTACTGTCTTCTTCCCTCCTCATACCTTTCCATGGCCATATAGCCTTGGTTACTTGGCTTTCCCTCAATAAATAAGCCGACCCACCTGCTGTTCGTCCGCATACGGCCCACATCATTTGATCGGCTAGTACTTCGTACATCAGAGACAGAAACTCTGATGTGTAGGAGGCTGAGATGCAAATGTTCATGTGACAAATGCTACCCACTCGGCAGAACTCTGAGCTCACTGGCTCCACTTTAGACCTTAAGGTATACAGTGTCTGAAATTAACAATATTCTTGAGTTTTACTATTTGTTAACTTTCAAAAAATACTTGTTTTAGTCATTAATTCAAAAATTTCAAGCACCGAAAATCTTGTTATTATTTGGAAATTTTAAAATTCAATTCAATTGAATCCTCTTAATTATCACCTTGTAATCAAAGACGTCAAACTGATGCTTGTAGACTTGCTGAGGCAGTGGAGATTCGCTGTTCTGATCGATGGCACCCTCACCCAAACTCAAAATTTTCTGCCGATAGTTAACTGCAAACTCTAAGTGCAACGTAGGGCATTCAGACAGGTTGCTCACCAATTCCCAGATGTAGGAGGCATTCTGATCCTTGCAAACCACCTAGAAATAAAAAGAAAAATATTTAAAAAAGAGAGATTCTCTCAAAATTTGATAATACATGTAGTAGGATGACTCACAAGACTTTGGCGAAGTGGATTCAGGGGGACAACAGCCACATCGCTGCTGTTAACCACAGTGAGATTATGACCAAAGAGTTCAAAGGATTCCTTTTGCAAGCCTTGCACTATCACTTGCACATATTTCCTGTGGACGGGATATTTTACATATTAGTGGGAAAATGTCTTTTAATAGCATTCACTGTGAATTTAGAAATAGGGGCCAGTTCACATGCAACTACTGTATGTTTCCCCCCTATCCTAAAATCCCATTAACTTAAAATTTCCAAGTGATAGAAATAAATTTTCAATTCCTCAAAATTAACTAAACTTAAACAAGAAAATAAATGAGCAATTTCTAATTTTACTTATTATGAACAAAATCTTCGGGGACTTGGTACAAATTTTGATTTTCAAAAAAATTGTGCACATTTTTATGTTCCTGACAGAGTATTCCTCTTGAGAGGAAACTAAATTAATAAAAATAATAGATTTCTCCTCCACCTGCTGTTCGCCGTCTGCAGTTTGTGGCCGGCTGAAAACGGAAGAACGAAAACCAGCGAGGATTCTTGTTTCTCTAGGGACCAAGGACTGATGATGGACACTTTCCTCTCCAGGGAACTTGGGTCCCTCTGTGACGTGACCTCAGCTAGAACCTTGATTTTGCTGACCGCAGTCTGGAATGGGCCCACAGTGGGCAAAGGGCACTCCACAGACTGCATAAAAGCAGGGGTCTCTTCGCTTCCATCCACCTTGAGCAAAAGGCCTTTGGAGGCTTGAAGCCGTACCACCGTGTCCGGCTCTATGGTACTGCTCCCAGTGTGAACGGTCAGCAACAACTCGCTTTCTGCCCCAGCCACCAAATCACCTAAAGAAATTTTCTATAATTCCTTCTAAATGTTACTTTTGGAGAAAAAAAAATATTCAATTTGGTACCTTTACCAGCCCGTTGCAAGAACATCTTGGGGCTCTCACAAATCACCTTAAAGTTTACCACTGGAAAAATGCTGGCAATTAGGAAATCCTGGTGGACAGTCTGGATGGACAACTGGTTGAAGGCGTAATTGCTGGCACTGCCCACCTGAAACCCAAACCAGTCAGTCAAACTTAGTACCCTACAGTTACCCAATCTTTTAACTTCCAAAAGGATGCACTTATTACTTTCATAACATAAGAACCTCTGCAAACCTAGTGAGATATCAAAAGGAAGGCTATTCAGCCCTCCTTATTTTTTGCAATAAGATTGGCCAATAGTTAGCATCTGTTTATGTCTGGAGTTGAAATAGGATCACCCGATTCTCACTAACCTTGTAAGAGAATTCGATTGTGTTCTTCCCCGGCACCAGAGTAACCTCCCTCATGGTTACACATCGCCCAAAGTCCTCCTTGACCACCTCCTTCTCCTTAAGAGCGTATTGGCTGTCCCTCCTTCTGAGCAATGTATGCAGATTGGTGCATGCCACGCTCACACTTGTCAAGCTGTTGTCCTGCTTGTAGTCAAAGTGTTCCTCCAAATGGATGACCGTTGGTGCCATCTGGTTCGTCCAATCACAAACTGGGCTCTTCTGGTTGGGCTTGTCTTCTGCCTGAGGCACGATTTCCTCATCGCCCCTCTGCTGTATGGATAGGCTAATCTCCTCACAGTGGATTTCACCAATCAAATTGCTCCGCAATTCCAACTTGATGGTGAGGCTGCTGTCACATATTAGAACTTCTGAATCAGATTTGATTGAGATGGATTCGATGGAGAAGATGGAGCGGGCAGACATCAATAACTTCTTGTCTGCAAGGTAAAATTGTCCAAACAAATTTAACAATATTCAGTGAAATATCTATTTCTATTTTTTTATTTTATTATTAGAATGAAATATTTAAGTATTTGGAAAAATGGTTTTGGAATGTGAGCAAGAGGCACGTACACCTTGAGAGGTATTTTTTTGGAACACTGCTTTGGAATTTCCCAAAGTCCTTGGGATTTTTATTTCGGTCTTCTCACAATGCAATTTAAAATCTCTGCGGAACAAACGTATCTGGAAATTTTCCACATTGATCCATTTTTGGTAAGTTCAAAATATTTGACTTTCTTCCCTTTATATTTTGATATTTGTCTATTTTGAGGAGAAACATAAATTTAAGCTGCTCTGCCAAAAAAGTCAAAATGTTTGTAACATTTGCACTCGACACCAAATGTAGGGATGTTGCAAGTAGTCGATGTACCAAAATGTTAATGGGCTCCTTCTAAAATTTAATATGATATCAACAGCTGAACATTCATCTGTGCCATGGTATGTTAATTTTTAGTATTTAGTTTTGAAAGAAGCCTGCTCTTTATCTTCCTTCCACCATGGAATGTTTAATTTCCACCTAACAGCTATGCATTTGCCACCTGATGCCTGTGCATGCAAGACATTCAAAAAAATTTCATTATAGGAATTTGTAATTTATGTTGAACGTTATGTCAATTTATTCTTAAAAACATCTAATCCTTCAAATTGTGAAAGTCGGACATGAATAGTTTTGATTTGCTCAGTTTATGATCAGATCAGTGTTGATTTTGGCTATTTTAATAATTCCAAATTAAAATTAATTTGGGTACTTTGCCCCCCTACCAAATGGCATTAATTTAAATTGCTGACAGTATACATTTGTCTAGGAACGTTCTTTCCTGTCCTCTGTCCTACTGTGCAGGAAGTTCAACTCAAAATACAAATCAATTGATCTTTTCAATTTATTTTTAATACTTTTTAATTAAAAATATAAATAATAAAATATAGTTGATTTAAGGTGCATCACAATTAAAATATTGTTTTGAAAGAATATAGTTTCAAAGCAGTCATGGCGGACCTTTGTATGAGGAACTGGCCAATGAGAGCATCTCTTGGAAATGTGTCAGTCGCTGGTCTCTTCCAATGCATTCACTCGATGCTATCTGCGCACATATGTGGATGCATCTGTTCCATAGTCAAGGTAAATGAAACATTTAACAAATTTTTTTTTCATTCTACAATATTTTTTTAAAGGATACTTTTCGTAATCTTTCATGCACTTGTAACAATCAACCAATTCCAGTTGTGTCTGCATCGTCAAAATGCTCCAGTTTTCTTTCTGACAAGTCTTTAGGACATCGCAAAGAAATGCTGCCGCTTTATGAGGTTCGCCGAGTTTCCTAAGTCAAATAATTTTTTTGAGATTTTACACGTATAAATATATTTTCTTGCAAGTTTATCTCCCAGCTCACATGTAAAACTGCGCCAGATCTTTTCCGATGAGACGCGCTGACCGGATCCGTCCAATGTGCTTGAAGGTGCCCATCGCCAGCTCGGAAAGTTCCTTTAGAAACAGACAAAGTTAAGACGAAATAGAAACTAGGGAAGGCCTTAGTGTCAATAGAAATTTTTTTTACTAAGTAATGGTGCTGAAATGCGTCCCGCGATGATAGGGCTTCCCTCAACTTATTCATTGGTGTAAGCGGGTTTTTGGCTGGAATCAAAAAAATTTTGTTTTCATTTTTGGGCAATTGGTGCAGATGTTTGCATTCTGGGGGGTGGGAATCCTCTACACCAGAGAAAAAAAGAATTTTAAATTTATGAATTGAACCCACTTTCTTCATTGCTGTCCTCTACCATCCCTGCAAGTAAACCAACTGCCAAATGCAGTTGTTCAGATGTCTCAACTGATCCTGGCATTAGGCCGCACATAACGCCCAATTGCTGAAGCTGAAACGTTGAATTTTATAAATTTTATTTTTTGGAAAATCATAAATTTGTCTGTTAGGATAGGACATCAGTCTTTTGATACAAACCTTATCACGAGCGTAAGCCCATAAACCAGCCGTGTACAGGGAGTATGCCTCGACGTGACTAGAATCATTGAATCGCTCGCACGTTTGAAGAACCTCCAAACAGCTGAGAAACACCCAGCAGGACATCGCACCAGGAGGCAATGCAACCTAGGATGAAAAAAGTTACCTCTGTCTTAGTATGTGTGAATCGAATATCAGAAGTTCAGTGAGAGCGAGCATTGAACCACCGTCCCAACAGCTCAATTCTGGCTTCTATTACAAAATCTGTTAGCTGAGGAGCTACGCACTGGTACTAGTTCAAATGGACCATTGTAACCTTTAGTGATACTTTAACAAACCTCCAGTATTTGCAGTTCATTGATGCAATTGTGGAGAAAAGGTAACATCCGCTGCGCAATTTCCCACGGACGAAATAGCAGCAGCAACAGACCACACTGCCTGGAAAATAAGTAGTTTCGCAAATCCAATAAAGAAGCCTTGCCATTGCAGATCAGCTCCCGCTTCTTGTTGTTGCTTGTCCTGGCCAAAGTAAGCCCCATCCAAGAGTCACAAGTCCTGGAAAATTTGTGCAGCCATTGAGGCGTATCTAAGGAAACGAAAATGGAACTCAGGACAACAGTTTAATTTTTGGATTTTGGAGAGAAAATTCACTCAAATGATTATTTTACCCCCAACATTAGAATTAAGAACAAACTGCGTGAAAAGAGCATCCAATTCATCGTATTGAACCAGAGATTCATCATAGATTCCCAACATTTCAAAGACAAAGGCAAGTTCTTCCTAATGTGAAAGGAAAATAAACAAGATTATGTGAAGGAAAAATGTGCACCAATTTTTTCCAGATTTTCAAGAAAGTCCAAAGTCGTTAAAGTTTAGTTAATTTTAAGGGAATGATGATTGAGTTCAATCACCTGAAAAACTGGAAACTTTCAAGTCTTTAGGATTTACCATGCACATAATCTGCATTGAAATTGGTTGTTGTTTTCCAATTCTCATAGAATCATGTTAAAAGATAATTTATTTTTAGGGTCCAGCTCAAGTTTTGTGAATTTCAAATAATTAATTCATATTTTTCACCTGCAATAGGAAATATTCGCTAAAGCTCCATCCGGGTTCATTTCGCCGTTCCCGCTGCGATCTCATGTGTTCCTCGAACTTAATCAGATTTCTATTATAAGCAGCCAGGACTAGCTGTCTCACACGATGCAACAGATTCTGCCAGGATTCAGCTCCCCTGGCGTCACTTTTTAGGGGATCCAACAGAGCCAAGCATCTGGAGTTGATAATTCCGTAAGTGGAAATTCAGCAAAACAATTAAACATTTCTTTAACGCTACACACCGCTCTGGATGTTTGTTACAGAAATCATTTTTTATCTTGTCGTGAACAGATGCCCTGGGCAGTAGTTTGGCTTTGTTTCCTTTTCGGCTGTCCATTGTTTCTACGCTGATGATCAACCAATCGTGGACACCGTGGCTTTTTAACGTTGAAATCCATTCTCCGATCTCGTCCTTCACTATTGCCTTATACTGATCTACATCCTTGAGTTTAGAGAAAGAAAGAATAATGCTTTTAGCAGCACTTATGGATAATTTAGTAAGATTTTTGATACTATTTTTTATTGGGGAGTATTCAGCTCAAAAGCTTAGAATATTATGCACCTATTTGTAATGACAGAAATTCAGCGTGTATTTTGAGCGTGGTCTGCGTATTACATCAAAGTACCAAAAGTGCTATCAAATCCTATATTCCAAAATTTGCAAGATATAGCTAACTCAAAAATCTCAAATCTTATAAATCCTTCACTCTATTCTGTCCAAGCCTAAGAATGATCTAAGATTGTCCATAAATCTATATTAAAAATTCTTTTCAGAACTGCAATTAAGTCTCTTACTTTAAGCATAATTTTAGCTAATAATTTTATTGTCAATTTCTTACAGAGCAGTCTGTCCAATAAGTGTGAAAAAATGGTTGGCCGATCAACTTCCAGTCGTTCTCCTTGGGAATGATATCTTCACTGAATGCCACAAATGCTGCTTCAACACACACCTTCTTGGCAGCACGACCAAATGACCTAAGAACATGAAAGAGGTTATATTAAAGAGGAAGTAATGATATGATTAAAAAAAGAAAGGAGATGCGCTTGCCTCCTCCATTCAACATGTTCCACAGAAAGTTGCTGCGAGATTCCAAACTCCAAGGATGAAAACAACGTCCCATCACCAGCATCTTTGATGAAAATAATCGATAATAGGTAAGAAAACAAAAATACGATTAATTTGAATGACACCAATTCTTAATTCCATCTCCTGGAAGAATAGAGTGCCAATTAGAAATTGAAATACATGTAATTTATTAATTATTCTTGTTCAATTTGACAGATGATCCTCTTAAAAAGCACAAGATTGATTTGGGATTTTCTGTATTACTATATTTGATTGATTTAAATGAGGATCCTTGGTTTGGTTAGTGGGTTTTTGTACTTTACGGCCAAGCAACTAAGGCTATTCCTAATATTAGGCGGCCAACTGCAGACGGATAGTGCAATAATCTGCAGGCTAGGCGTTTAACGTCCTCCTATGACACCAAGTCAGTATCTTGGAATTTTGCCCGCACTTCAAGAGTTCGATTCACCTGAAGGATGATTCACTTGCGTGGAAAATCTTCCACACACGGGACCGCCATTTAATGTCCCCATCCGACGGATGACCACTCAAGGAAATCCCTGAAAAATTTCCTTAATTCCCAC
>JAQFXX010000031.1:0-13803 GCA_034693985.1 Nemasoma varicorne
TGTGGGTATTTTGCCCCCCTACCAAATGGCATTAAATTGCTGACAGTGGGGTACTGAGTTGAATTGAATTGAATTGACCTCCCCCTCCCAGATGAAAGGTCAAGGGCTTGTATCTCCCCTATCTCCAATCTGTTTTCGGATAAGAGTTTCTCATGCCTCTGAATGCTCTCAATGACCATTGATTATCTCAGTAACTACTTGACAGATTTCGATTCGGTTTTCCGCTATAAGTTCCTCGTGTCTTAACCATAACCAAGATCACATTTGATTTGGTTTCTGCAACAAATCCTGTCTGCACCAGGGGTCCATTTCATAATAAAGATACGAATCTGGAACCTTGAACCACATAACATTTTTTCATTGTAGTTATCAGTGATAAGCCTAGATTTTGTATCCTGTTTAAATACATTTGCAACTAGAGGGCGGCTAAAGAGCAGCAAACAGAAATCGAATGTTTGTCAACATGGAAACAAAAGGCCGTGACAAAATGGCGCTGATAAGATTACAATTTGAAAAAGATTTTCTCGACTTTGTTCAGGTTAATCTTTAAAGAGCAAATATATTTCACAAAGCAGTGTCTATTTATGTTAAGATAAATAAAAAATCACCCATGCCAGGGTATCAATATTGACAGAACTACTTACAGAACCCTACAGTCGGGAAATATAGTGATATTTGGCAAGGTAAAGGGGGATAATCCAGTGAGGAATGCTCTTACATCAATATATAATACTTGGAAGTCTATGCGCACCCTGGGTGTCCAAAGTATGAAGTTGGTTGGTAGTTTTTGTAGCTCCAGCATCAACTAAGGCTCTATTTCAGGCACTGCTAACCTGACTGGGTCGAAAGTAGGAAGACATTTTGCTGTTTGTCCCTCTAGTAGCGAGGATATAAACTAATTTTACAGCCAGGGCTGTCCATAAACCCCGTTAAATTCAATCGAGTTTATTCCATATTGAGATGGTCAGCAGTTTATGTTATGTGCTATTCCATTGGTCGAATATAAACTAATTTTACAGCCAGGGCTGTCCATAAACCCCGTTAAATTCAATCTAGTTTATTCCACATTGAGATGGTCAGCAGTTTATGTTGTGCTATTCCATTGGTCGAAAACGATCACGTGCACTGAAATGGCTAATGGAAAAATGGCTCAACTGCTGGTCATCTTAATGTGAAATGAACTATAAGAACTGTGAAATCTTTAGGAAGGCTATTGCGTCATCTTATTGCATGCTGGGGGAAAATGGACCATTAGTAAGCTTCCATTCTAGCACTGAGCTCTCTCTGAGGGTCACAACGATCGTGTATAGTGCCCAGAAATATCCTAACAATGTAATGTATGGTCCGACCAGAGACTTCCTCTAATCTATCCTGCTGCCTCCTGGTGGTCTACTAAGCTAAGTCAATATTTTCTACTCCTGCACTTTTTTCCAATCATACTGGAGAAGAAATTTCTTTTTGCACTCAAATGGAATCTCTGCATGAGGTGAAAATCCGTTTTCAATCTCCAGCACGTGTTCATGAGACAAATGCATGCGCAGAGAGTGGCACGTGCGCATGGAAATCTATTCTTGACTCGTGCCCATGTGCAAATACATGTGCTTTCGCTTGTGCTAGTCGGCACATGCAGTTTGAAAATATATACGGAATATTTTTCTTTTTTTAAAAAACTTATAATTTTGAAGTTTTAGTAGGGCTGATATGTTCTTCGAATATTTTACCAGTAAACATGTTAGGAACTATACTTATTGAAATTTTCAATTCCATTAAACTCGGTACCCTGCCGTCAACAAGTTAATGCTACTTGGTAAGGAGGTAATTCCCACATTGAAGAGGGATTCTCCCACGTCATTC
This sequence comes from Nemasoma varicorne, assembly GCA_034693985.1. Taxonomy (NCBI): domain Eukaryota; kingdom Metazoa; phylum Arthropoda; class Diplopoda; order Julida; family Nemasomatidae; genus Nemasoma; species Nemasoma varicorne. Next base: position 1,855 of record JAQFXX010000031.1, read on the forward strand.
ATGACTTAAAACATCATCGTTAAATTAAATTCCCAACAATTTGGGATTGTCTTTGGCTATTCCTGGTAGACTGCGAGGCAGCTACCTGTCAGTTAACCAATTCAATTCAACTCACAACTCCAGTGTCAGCAAGTAAATGCCACGTTACATGAAGGTAATTCCCACATTCAGGAGGGATTCTCCCACATCGTTGTTAAGTTGAATTCCTAGCAATATGGGTTATCCAATTCAATTCAACCCAATACCTTGCTGTCATCAGGTAAATGACACTTGGTAAGGAGGTAATTCCCACATTCAGGAGGGATTCTCCCATGACTTCATGACTTAGAACATCATTGTTAAATTGAATTCCTAACAAATTTTAGACTATCATTGGGAAAACCATTCTATCGTGTATACACACTATGAGAGCTAGAGGAAAGGCCCAATAGTAAGCAACCATTTCAGCACTGAGCTCAGTATAATGGGGTTGGAGTTTGCCTACTTCCAGCGTACACAAAAACCATCCTAACTTAGATTAAAATTGCCGGAGTATAACCTTTGACATTTGTGATCAGAGCAAGCCTAAATTTCATAATATTATCTGTTTGTGACAATAGGGTGAGTAGGAGGCCCACCGCACTAAATACGACTATTTTCAAATTCCAAACTATAGTATCTATTTTTCTGTTTTGTTTCTATTCAACATTTTCCTTATCAAATTGACATTCAACACTTGTATTGATTTCAACACAAAGAATGTTGATACAAATAAAGGTTTCCAAGCAGATAAAAAAAGAGATAGCCAAAAAATAGCATTGATTTCAGTTGGAAGAGACTAAGTGGCGCCACCTGGAAATCAACATCAGCACTAGCAAGTAAAGCGTGCGAGGCATTCTATTTAGCGCACGTGCCACCTAGCAATAGAATGCTAGTGCATGCACAAATTCCACGTTCTCATTCGTCGAAATAATGCACGTGCAAATTTTCATTCCATTTCTTTCTTATTGCTCATTCTTATTTAGAATAAAAAGATTCTAAAGGAATGCCTGCACGTGCATAATGCAATATTGCATGAGCCTTCGTTCCATTTTACCCTCCTCATGTGCAAAAATCATGTGAAAAAAAGCAGCCTCAAAACATTTAAATTTTCCCATAGAGCACCAGTGAATAAGTAAATACTAGCCAACAAAAGGACAGCTGTCTGTGAAACTTCAACCAGCTAAAAGCAGAGTCAGATCAGTAGATTTATCCTAACCAGCAAAGAAAGACAGATCTCTGAATCTCCAATTTATCCTAACCAGCTAAAGGCAGAGATTTATATAAAACCAGTAACCAGTTAAAGGAGGAGATTTATCCTAACCAGCTTAAAGCAGAAATGTATTAACCATCAAAGAAAGACAGAATCGGACAGATCTGTGAATCTTCAATTTATTCTAACCAGTTAAAGGGAGAAATTTAGCATCATCAGCTTAAATCAGATGTATTCTAACCAGCTTAAAGCAGATTTATCCTAACCAGCTTAACGAAAAGATTTACTAACCAGCATAAAGTAGAGAAACTGTCAAGACAAAATCCTTTAAGAAAAAAAAACCTTTTAATCTTTTATCCTAACCATTAAGAATATAGCTTACGAGAGATAAGTTCACGCCTATTCCAAACCATTGAAATTTTAGCATATCCTTAATCCTAACCAATATAGATCTTGCCAGATTGGGACCTTGGCTAGCTGGGAAACATTTTCAATAATGGAAAAAAACCTGTGCCAAATGAATCTACTTAACTGCCTTCCATCCCTTCGATTATTTGCGTCCGATCCTAACCAACATAATCCAGATTCCATTTCCTAATAGCAGGCCTAACAATTGGCATTGTAAATAGATGTTTTTATAGTCCTAATAACGTGTTCCTGTCGCTATATCATTAAATGTTACACAAGCACCTCAATAGAGCGCCTTAGCACGCACATGCATAATTATTACATAGTTAGGAAATAGGGAGGAATTATACGGCGCATCATACTTACTCAGCAAATAATAAAAAAAGAACTACAGTTGTGACACTTTTGACGTAACTAATACTATTGATAATGGACAATCAACATTGTTAATGCAGCGCCACCTAGGAGCGATATAAAGAACTACAACATACAGTTGAAGAAAAAAACCCTAACCAAGCATTTAATGGGACTAAGGGGGACCAAGCTAAAAAATATCAGAAAATTTAAGAAGAAACATCATAATAAAACATTCAATGAGACTAAGCTAGTGCAAAGCTCATATATGAGAATTTTTTTAAGAGAAGAAATCCTAACCAAGCTTTTAATGGGACTATGCTAGGTGAAAGCTAAAAATATCACAATATCTAAAGTGAGAAAATCCTAACCAAGCATCAATGGGACCAAGCTTTCAATGGAATAAGCTAGTGCAATCAGAATATTTGAAGAGGAAAAAGTCTAACCAAGCTTTTAATGGGACTAAGCAAACCAATCAATAGGCTATCAGTATTTTTAAAAAGAAGAAATCCTAACTCAACAGTCAATGGGACTAAGCTGGGACCAAGCTAAAAAATATCAGAAAATTTAAGAAGAAACATATATCCAAACGTTCAATGGGAATAAGAATGAAGCACACTTGTCAGAATGTGAGAAGAGATGAAATCCTAACCAAACATGTAATGGGACTAAGCTAGTGGGAAAGCAAAAAACAAATACCAGAATATTCTGTATGGAGCGAGAAAACCCTAGACAATATTATATAAGGGAGTAAACTAGTATCAAGCTTCAAAACATCAGAATTGAAAAGAAACAAAAACCCTAACCAAGCATTAAATATTGCTAAGATTTAAATTCGTTTACGCACGCACTGAGTTGAATATTAATTCGGAGGCCTGAAGGTGCGAAAAAGGTTCCCCCATGACGTCACAGATTCCTTTCGTGATTAATATTTAAACAACGTCAGCAATATTTGTGCCTAGATTTGCAAATTGCGTCACGAAACTAATCGCTGAATACCCACAATGCACCTGGCATTTTGAAATTCGAAAAAAATGCATGTGACTGAATTCTTCGGCACATGCATTTGCCGCATGAGCACAAGTGAGAGCTCAGAGCTCATGCAATCATTCCTTATTCACGTTTTGCCTCATGCCAACATTCCAAGTTCACTTTTGCCTCGTGCTAACATTCCAAAGACACTTTTTTTCCTCGAGCAAACCTTCTAAATTCAGTTCCTCCATGTGCAAATATTCCATTTTAGTGCAAAAAGGAATTTCAATTGCAGAGCAATAATTAAATTGGAAAATCAACTTCGTATTGGAAATCATTAGATGTATTTTTTTAAGTTGCCAGCAGCCACAGAGGCTATATTTCAGGTTCCAACAAAGGCCCACAATCGAATTTTAAGTTGGTTGGCATTTGTGGCATTATCCACAACTGAGGCTGTATTCCGTGACTTAACTAGGTAGTAATTCATTAGTCAGCGATTAGGCCCACAGAGGCAGGTAAATGATAACAACTACAGTCTCAAAATCTGTCTGGTTGGTAGAAATTTTTATTGCTATCAACAACTGAGGCTCTATTTTGTGACTCTACTGAGTGGAAATTCATTAGTCAATGATTAGGCAACCAGAGGCAGGTAAATAAAAAGGACATGTTTAAAGACTTCTGTACCAAAATTTCTCAGGTATGGTTGACATTTTTGACGCTATCCGCAACTGAGGCTACATTTTCGTGACTTGGCTGGGTAGGAATTACTTACTCAGTTATTAGGCCACCAGGGGCAGGTAAATTTACGCATTAACTTCAGGTTAGAACTGTGCAGGGGGTGTCAAAACTTACGCAAGTAGTCCGTATCTCGTGGCTATGATAAAAAATCCTAACCATGTAAATCTATGCAGCCAGAGGTGTTGTCAGACAAGTTTGCCAAAAGGACGATCATTAGCCGAACACGTGTAACTAGATAAATGATTTAAAAAAATCATGAAATCCCGACCAGATATCTACTGAATAATTCAACCATAGAGATTATAACTCAGGGAGTCCCGAAAAAAGTAGAAATTTCCAGTTATCAGTATGAAAGAGGAAGTTAAATTAATATTTATCGCAAATATATAATTCATTATATTTTTTGGTTTTTGTTAGGATTGTGAAATCGAAAGAAATCTGATTCTATCAAGTCGGCCATTTTGTATATTACAGCAGCAAAGGGGGAGACCTAAGGGGTGCACCTCAAGGTTGGACCAGGCAATTGAATAATTTGAAAATTAAGATGATATCAATTTACGAATTGCAACCACATTAGATACTAACTTACTACATTATAACGGCAACCAAATATCTATGGTGTTGCGAAATGGTATTTACTTGCTGATAGTAGGATACTGAGTTAAACCACACCTTAACCCACTCACTATATAAAAACCCAAGAACCGAAGAGAATGCAAATAAACTAATAAATTTAAACTTTAGGATAACTTATGCCTGTATACAATATGCATTATTAGCTCCACCCACACTTTTAAATTTTGAATGCAGGAGAAACTACCGAGTTTAATTGAATTGAAAAGTCTATAGAATACATTAGCACGTGGATAGCTTCCATTTATTCTCTTGCACATGCTACATGGAATACTTGCTCGCTTTTGATGCACATGCTACATTAAACCATTTAAAATTTTCATTCTCTTGTTTTCTTGACCAGAGTATATTGAATAAGTACATTAAAATATGTTAGCGGGAAGGTTCTTATTATTTTTAAATTATTTATAACAGAAAAATTTGAATTTTGGAATAAATTCACGTGACCAAGCTCACACATTTGTCCCGTGAGCACATGCGAAATGAGCACGTGCGGGAATTCCAATTTGACCGAAAAAGCAAAGTAAAAGTTAGCATAAGCACGAGAAAAGCTTCCATTTTATTATCTCGCACATGCTACGTAATTCTTTTACGTTTTTAGAATGCTTGCTCAAGCTAATTATAATTAACTTTTTGGAATGAAAGCTCGAGATTCACACGAGTAAGTATTCCAAAAAGGAACTGTTTCATGTGCAAGAGAATAAAATCACGTGAAATTTGCAAGAGCAAGTATTCCAAAAATTCAACAAAAGCAACGTAGCATGCGCAGCGAGAGCAAGCAAGTTTTTAATGCAGCATGTGCAAGGGAATAAATGGAAGCTATTCACATGCTAATGTATTCTCTATAGGCTTTTTCAATTCAACACAGTGCCCTACTGTCAGCAAGTAAGTCCCATATGGTAGGGGGTAATTCCTACGTTCTGAAGGGATTCTCCCACACCATAGATCTTTAGTTTCTTTTAAGACCAGAAAGTGGGACCGGTCAATGAAACAACAACCATCCAGGCAGTTTCTGTTTCTTTAGCCGCTAGTTTCGCTGTAATAGTATTGACTACACAGCGGCAGCGAATGAAGCTCCGTGTTTCGTCCCACGCTGCTTTTCAATTGAAACGCAACGACGGATGCCATCGTTACCTATTGATCCATATTCACATATAGATTTATCGGGACGCTGAATTTCGAACTCAACAAGCTCAACAAAAACAACACTCGTCTCCAAGGCCGTCCCCATGGAGACAACTCAGTTTGAACGAGTTTGTTTGCCCGTTTCTGTCGCTAACGGCCTTTACGAATGTCTAGGGCTTCAAAACCTTACCTTTAAGAGGATTCCCTCTTTGTAATTCTGGTTTCGTAATCTTTGGGAGACCAAAATCTATACGGATTCGGCACCAATTATGATCTTATATAGCCTCAGTTGCTGCTAGCATTATAACGTTTATGAAACCAAAATCTATGAGGATTCGATTATGATCTTATATAACCTCATTTGCTGCTATCACCCTAAAATATAGATACCACAGAACAAAGTCAAGCTCAGATTCATTTTTAATTAACATGGCTGTCTATGTGAATTTGGCTTTAATGTTCAAGGAAACAAAGTCTATGGGGATTCGGTACAAATTGTAATCTTATATAGCCTCAGTTGCCGCTAGAGCCATAAAATACTCATACAAAGGAACCAATTCAAGCGCCGATTAGTATTTAACATGGCTGTCTATGTAAATTTGGTTTTGAATTGTTTGAGAAACCAAAGTCTATGGGGAGTTGGCACAAATTATAATCTTATACAGCCTCAGTTGCTGCTAGTGCCATAAAATACACATACCAAGCATCCAAGTGATGCACAGATTAGTTTTTAACATGGCTATCTATGTAAGTTTGGTTTTACAATGTTTGAGAGAACAAAGCATATGGGGATTCAGCGCAAATTATAACCTTATATAGCCTCAGTTGCTGCTAGCGCCATAAAATATACAAACCAAACATGGCCGAGCCTAAGCACTGCCTTGGGAAGTCTGTCATGACCATATTCCCTCCCACTTTACTGTCTTTAACTTGTCTGTCCTTTGTCGGCGCTTGGAATATAACCTCTGTTGCTGCTGGCGCCGTAGAAAATACAACTAAACTTACGACAGAAGCTGGAAAAAACAATAAAATAGGTTTTAGTTTCACAATTCTGTATTATTATTTTTACGACTGGGTTCCCCCTGGTGTCACTTTCCCAACTGGGATCATCTTCACATCATAAATTTCTAATAGAGTCCACCTGTTTAAGCCCCCCTTTTTCATAAATTATTTATTACCCTCATTATTAGATAATATCATTGGGAAATTAGGCTAAATACAAGTTTCTCAACACGCGAGAAATTCGACCCATTTGCTAGCTGGTTAGGACTAGAAAAATAACCAAGTTCTAAACTAAAGATTTGGAGCTAAACAAGAATGAAGGATTCCAACAGATTCTGAGAGATTCAATGAGATTTCACAAAGAATTGAATAGGATTATGATAAATTCAATGAGATTCTGTGAGATTTAAATAATGTTTTAAGGGACTGAATGGGTTTCTGTAAGATTTAAATAAGATTCTGAGGGATTTAATGAGAACTCACGTGATTTTAATAAGATTCGGAGAGATTCTATGAGATTCTGCAAAATTTAAATGTTTTGAGAGACTGAATGGGATTCTATGAGATTTAAATTATTAAAATAAGATAAGGGATTCAATGAGATTGTGAGATTTTAGACTTCAATAAGATTCTGTAAGATTTCAGATTTAAATAAGATTCTGTAAGATTTTTGATTTCAAGAAGATCCTGTGAGATTTCAATAATATTTTGAGGGACTGAATGGGATTCAGTGAGATTTAAATAAGATTGAGGGGTTTAGTGAGAGTCTGTGAAATTTCAATAAATTTCTGAGGGATTCAATGAGATTCTGTAATATTTCAATAAAATTCTGATTCACTGAGATTCTGTAATATTTGAGATCTGAAAAGGATTTCAAATTCTGAGGGATTCAATAAAATTCAGTGAGATTTCAGATTTCAATGAAATTCAGTGAGATTTCAGATTTCAATGAAATTCAGTGAGATTTTAGATTTCAATAAAATTCTATAAGATTAATCGAGGGATTCAATGAGATTCTGTAAGATTTTAATAAGAATCTGAGGAATTCAGTGAAATTCTGTAATATTTCAGGCAATCTGAATAAAATTTTGAGATTTAGAGCCACATTAAGTTAACTTTATTAAAATTTTGCTATTTGTTCCCCCAAAGTTAAGTGGGAAGGTATGTAATTTTTAACCACCAGGAAAACTACTTTCTGAAGCAAATTAATAGCTAAGTGAGTATCATGAATGTAGTTACCTCAAAAAAGTTTTTCTTGTAAAACTTTAAAAAAAAACCTCACAAAAATGTATAATTTGCTCACATTTCCCTGTTTTAAATTCATGTACGATATCACAAGTATGCTTGATGAACACGCAATTTAATGTTTTTTGGTCAAAAAGGGGTGAAAAATCTAAAATTGGGCGTACCAATCACACCCAAGTTTTTCCTGTCCCAAATTATATTTTTTTCCTCAGAAATAAAGAAGAAAAAAAATGGCAAAAAGTGTTTTTTTGTCACCAACTTGCAATAAAAAAAGCAAGTTTACTCTCCCAAAACTAAATTTTTGCGCCACCCTCTGCACTAAATAGTCCCACCCCCACAAATATTTCTGGGTACGAAAATAGTTTTTCCGATGGGAAGTAGACTAAAAATGGAAACATCTTACAGCTTCCGTCAGCTTGAAATTTGCAACAGTCCAACCAAAGACAGTTAAAGACTGTTAGGAATTCAATTTAACGATGATGTTTTAAGTCATGAATGGCGTGGGAGAATCATTCCTGAATGTGGGAATTACCCCCTAACACATGGCATTTATATCCTGACAGTAGGGTACTGAGTTGACTTGAACATTTAACGAAGGTAGAAAACAAAATTAAGTTTACAAACAAATTTCTCCTTTGCAGAAAGGTTTTAGTTTTAAACAGCAATTGCAAATTAATTCATTTGAAAAAATATATATTTGAAATTGTAGAATAATTGCATGAGCACATTGGGCACATGCTGGAATTTAAAAGCACATGCTTTTGCACATGATTTTCCGCTTGCTGGAGTAATAAGTCTCCAGCTCATGCAGATATTCCAAATAGAATTTTCTTTAGAACAAATTCAAAAAAGAGGAATGTTAGAAAAAAATGCATGAGGCCACAGAGCACATGATTTTGAAAATGATGGCAATTTCAGAATAGCTGCATGTGACCACTAGCATGAGATTATTCCGCACATGCTAGAATTTAAAAGCACATGCCTTCGCATATGCTGAAGTAGGAAATGTCACTTGGAACATGCAAACGTTCCATGCGAGTGCAAAATGAAATTTCTTCTCCTGTACGAATGCAAATAGTCCCCCGCAGGAAATCTTTTAAATAGTCATCAGTACAGGCTACCAGAGGCAGAACAACAGATCCCAACCGTTAACTTTCGTTGGACTCACATTGGTTAGGATGTCAACTGTCACAAAACTAGTTCCAGAGAGGTCAAGTGTCAATCAGCTTCTGTTGACAAATAGTGGGTCTTGGGTGCCACGTACGGCTCGCCAAACCCTCTGTTTAATTAATAGCTAATCTGCCCTATTTATCAAAAATTAAATAATTAATTCCGTCCTAAATATGGCGGCTTAATTGCATCAACTATTTACGCTACTAAAGAGCGCAAATATGAAGCTAATAAAAAAAATTAGGAGATTAAAATTTATGTTTAAGCGGGCAAGATCACCGTGCCTTAACTCAACTCAGTACCTTACTGTCCACAAGTAAAATGTATGGTGGTAGAGGTAATTCCCACGTTCAGACGGCATTCGCGACTTAAAACATCATTGTTAAATTGAATTTATGATAGTTTTAAGGCTGTCTTTGGGAAGACTGTTCCACGATGTGAGCCGGGCGCATACGTTCTACAGGGAAAAATATATAAGATTTTAAATTAGATTCTGTACCCTACCGTCAGCCAGTAAATGCTATGTAGTAGCGGGGTAATTCCCTCATTTAGGAAGGATTCTTCCACGTTATTACCATAGTCAGCTAATGGAATACCATTACTAAATCCAGCTCTGTACCTTACAGCCATCCAAAAACATACGATTAGGTTGCGCCACACTGTTAGGAATGACAGAAATACATATTAAAGTGAAATTGTTGTGGTAAATAACCACAATATTTACCAAGTGAGCTGGTTGCAGTTTTCCCACTGCTATTAGGGATCAAGTATGGAAAATTCCTATCGAAATACCACTATTGTGGCAAATTTCCTCACTCTGAGAATGTGAGATTAAACTTAGTACCTTACTGTCAGCAAGTAAATGAGAAATACCAATTCAATTTAGTATCCTACATCCAGCAAATTACGTGCCATTTCAATGCGGGAGAAATCACACATCCAAGAAATAGAAGCTCTTATGGTACTTGAAAAATCCTTACCTATAACCCCACTGTGGTTGTTGGCAAATCTACATTGAAAACAAATGGAAGTGCTTTAGTGAAAATATAAACTCCCACTGAGGTAAATTACCACGTGACTTAGTTTCCAGCTTCCCAAATGCGGTGGGAAAACTGGCGTAATTTCAACTTAATTAAAATATTTGTATATTTTGAAACCCAGAAATACCCGTTGTTTATCTGGGGAGAAAATACCGACTATTTTTAAAACTGCAAACCAAATTTACCAAAAGATTTCAGGCCCTCAAATGGACAAAACACGTTATCGTTAAGCCAAAGCCATAGCGCTATGGTTAGGCCTAAGACCTCGGGGGGCGATTTTCGAAACGGGCAATTTCTCCGGGAAAATCCGTCAGAAAGTCCCAAAAATTACATGAAAATGACCACAGACATCTTAGCTACAAAAATGCAAGAGATTTAAGTAAACTCACCAATAATTCCAGCGATGATCGCAAATCCCAAGTCGTCAAATTGCCGAAAATCAGGAAAGAAAATCCCAGGGCAAATGGAAGATGGGGCTACGGGGTCTCCAATTCTGCGTCCAGGTGGTATTTCCTGCCGCCATATTGGAACTCTGAAAAATAAAAATTTAAATGGAATTTTTAAAAATTTTGCTAATTTTTAACTTGTAGTAAATTGACAGTTAATTGATTTAGTTATTTTTAGGTCAATTTTTAACAAGCATTATGTAGGGAATTAGGAGAAAAAATCCAGTGAATTTATGACTTCAATATTTCAAGATTTCCAAGATTTAAAAAGTAAACTTTTAAATCTTCTTTAAAATTTTTGGAGATTTCTTGTTTTCAGATTTATTATAGACTTAATAAATTTCACCTAATTTACATAATATTGATCATTAGATAATATTGATCATTAGATAAAAATTTAATTGAAATTTAACAACTTTTTATTTAGTGATTTTAGGACTATTTTTAACAAGCATTATAATTATGCAGAGATTAAGGAGAAAAAATCCAGTAAATTTAGGACTTCAATATTTCAAGATTTTCAAAATTTTAAAAACTAAATTTTAAAATCTTCTACAAAACCTTTGGAGATTTTGTTTTCAGATTTAATAGAAACTTAATAAATTTTGCCCAATTTAAATAACATTGTCCATTAGAGGCTAAATTCTACATCGTACCCTACTGTCGACCAATAATATGCTTTTCATGGAAAAACTTCCGGGAAAGGGGATTAAGATAATCTCAAAACCAGAAATGATTTATTCAAATTTCAATTGATTTACAGAAAAAAATAAAATAAAGAGAGGTATATTGACGTCATTGGTGAGCTTTTTTTCGCTCAGCGGTGAAATGTGCTCATTAAAATGTGATCGTTGAAATATTGTAGCCAATGAAAACAGGAAGAAGGAGCTTGATGACGTCATTGTGACGTCAAAGGACAAACATTACTCCTTTATGGACCATTACACAATCAATGAACTTATATAAACTTATAGGTTTGACTAAAGTGACATCTGGTGGCCAAAAAAATTACATTTCCAATAATTTTAAGTCCTGAACGTCTATTGGCTCTTTTTTGAGTCCATGAAATTAGACCAATTTCCAATTTTTTTTCACCCCCTTAAATTTCAGAAAATTTTCACCTGCTAATTGCATAGATTTTAACTCATTTATGTAATTATTATGTTTTATTATTATTATTATTTGAAAAATTTGGCATTTCTTTTTTCTTGGCTTCAAAATTTCTGGGTTATAAACTATGAAAAATGGTGGAGAAATTCAAAAAAATTCCTTAAAAATATTTAAGGATTCAAATAAAAATCTATGTTGCTAAGTAGCAGCAAAATACACAGTGGTATTTTACTGGCTGACAGTAAGGTACTGAATTGAATTGAGACTAATCATGACTGTTGGGGTTCAGCCCAATATATTTTAAGACAAATCACCTCTATTGAGGTTCTGTCCATTATAGTTTGAGACTATAGTCGATTCCACATTGAGATGACCAGCACTTGTGCTATCACATGCTCAAATTCCTTATTCTTATTCGTCAAAAAAAAAATGAAAATGCTAATTAGAGATATCTAATTGGATACAATTCAATTCA
>JAQFXX010000032.1:0-13788 GCA_034693985.1 Nemasoma varicorne
ATAAATATATTATAGCAAAGCTATGGGATTCCACCTTAAGGCCGAGTGGCACAATATCCAGGTAAGCGCCAGAGATACGGCAAACTGCAAAAAACATACGCATTGAGTCTATGAATACCGTATAAAAAGGTGCCAAGCCACTTTATGAATTTCTGAAGTTATGAATAAACTTTGGTCAACCTGTTTGGTACTACAATCAATTCTGCATTGAGAAGTCCACAATATTTGCACAAAATCAGAACGATATTCAAATCCCGGCCAGTGATTATTACTGATATTTATTAGAAATTAAACATGAGCACGTGACATCTTCCATCGAGGAGTTCTCAACATGAAATTGATTGTACACCAGTCGAGAAGTGATGGAACTGAAATTTGAATAACCCAATCACAACAGTTATTTTTGCAATTAATTTGTGCTGGGACTAACGACAGACAAAACATTGGCCAGATTTCAGTTCCATCTATTCTTGATTAAAGATTAAGATCTATATTATTATATTATATTCTAAAATTTTCCACCGAATCATGTTTGCACACAAATATTCAATGCAGGGCACATTTGTCATTAAAATAAAATGGACATTCGAATAATCTCGGGAGTTCGCACAACTCCATTGCTGGGATGAGGAAATAACCATGGAATTGGCACTAAAGGGGCTTCCACAGAAACGCAACACTTGATCATATTTGAAAATGAAGGGGAAAGGACATACGAGCAGCATATTTCACACCAATGTTTAGAGTTGGTCAGAGTATAATATAGCAAACGAAACTAATCATTCTCACCCCCCAGCATCACAGCGCCCCAACCCAAACACCCAAAAAAAACACAAAATGCAAAATCAACCGAAAGAAGTGCAATGGCCGCCAAAATCTATCTACTTGATACTAACAATAAATCTAACAAAAAATAAAAAGAGGATCGAGAACCTTCCAGAAATCAAAAGTAAACGATAACGATCAAGAGTGAGAGAAAAGAGTCAATTGGGTGGAGGCGAACGTACGTTACGTCAAAATGACACACGGATTAGGTTTTACGTTTATGTACCTGGAATAGAGAGGGTCAATACTGTGTCATCCTGCAGAAGTTAGTGGAAATTAGGGCGATATCCCTAGCTGAAATGGAAAAAAATTCAAACAAAAACTATAATTTAAAGGAGAACCAATCAAAATTGGTGCAGGCGATGGTCCTCATTTCGTATTCATCCAGATTAATGATTACATCGAGTCGTGGCAGCGATTTGGGTGAATTCCGTCATCGCTCCACCGAATTGCATCTTCTGCCCATTTAAATAAAACACAACCCACTTAACACACTACTAAAGTTAAGTTGCCCCAACATTAGAGTTTTTACCCTCAGGAGAGGAGATTTTTTTACCAATCCACTGTTAGCACTATGGCCAAGCATTTAAAAAGGTAATTAATACGTGTGCAGTCCAGAAACATTGAGCTTAGTGTGCATCTGGGTATTTCTGCACCTGAGCTGCAGCACAACTAACAATTTCCTAAGAAATTTTTAGTTGTCACTTATTTGTCAATATTACAGGTGTAAAGTAAAATAAAAACCTATGTTAGGGCAACTAATCTTTTCTCCCACACCATGGACAGTCTAACAGAGGCTGGCATGCACGGGGATGGTATCGCCATTGATGTATATAATAACACACACAAACAAAACATTTTAAAAGAAAAAATCAAAATAGTCAATAAAAAAATTAAAAATAAATAAATGCAGCAACATGTCCATCCATCCCAGTCAAAAAATCTAACCACCCCAAACATGAACAAAAATGGCCATGTTATGACTGACAGTAATCTGCGTGAGGGAGGCAAGGCTAGAACACCAAATCAAGTGATAAAATCCAATTTTGATAAGACTCAATCTGCAGTGATCTTACGCAAAATGTTCAATGCAGTACTGGCTTTGACATTAGCAAACTGGATAAGAATCTTAAGTTACATTTATAAAGCAGTCTTTAAACTACTAAACTTACACAATGCGTCAAGTAGGGAATAATAAACATAATAGGGAGTTAAGAGAAATTTATACGAAATAAATCACTAACTCCCTAATCTACGATTTGTGCCCAAAAAAGAAGTGTACAAATTTCCCTATGCAAAACTAGGCAATGTACCACCTGATTGGTGGATATTGTCCACTTTACTAATATAGATAGGTTAAAGGCGTATTCGGCAATCCAGATTTCTGAGAAGATGTGGACTTTGTTGTCCGGAAATTCAGTAATGACATCAGGCAAAGAAAAGTAACATGTCCGGCATTTCAGATTTCTGTGCAGAATTGGTACTTCTGCCCAGTTTAGTCTAGAGCTGACTAGGTACTCAGAAAAGTAAATTTCATAAGAGTAAAACACTATCCAACATGGCTGCCTTTATTCAAATGGTCACATGTGCTTGTCCGGCAACGCCTAATAAACTGGCACTTTTTCTACTCAGATATGACGTGAATGGACGTAAATTACTAATTTTTACTCTGATTTGCCGAATACACCTACATGTATATAATTGTGAAAAAAATCCCATTTTGTTAGAATTCTATAGCCATTTAAGCAAACAGGTTCTTGACGCATCCAAACAGTAGTTCAATTAAAAGCCCATCAGAAATACCTATTAATCAATGGCGACTAATTATAAAATTCAACTTTAACCAGTTTGACTATGAGCAAAAACATGCACAAGCCAATAGACATTTCCGAAGGCAAATGAGGAGAAAATTAAGCTGGTCAAAGCATGAACTAAGAAATATATAAATTAAAAAAGTAGCAAAATGAACAACATGGGAATAAATTAAAAGCTGCACAAAAATAAAGAAAGAACCACATATAGCAGACATGAGAAGGAAAAAGAAGTAAAGCGTGCAAGGGGGGAATTAATGGGGGGAAAGGGGGGCTCTGACAACAAACGAAGTCCTATCTTCCGCTCTGCACCAACCAATAAAGGCGAACGTGTGACACGTTGAAAGGGGGACACCCAAACACATTTTTCACTCCAAAAGCTCCCAATTATTGATTAGGATCTTGTCACGGTTATTTTTACTTGCATTTTATAAAATCGTTATTAATCTCAAATAATAATAACCTTTGGTGTGGCTGTCCTACGCATTTATAAGTCTTGATTTTAGCAAGTTTTCATCCGCATAAATTCTAGCAATGGAGTTGTCTCCCATCCACTGTCCAAGGGGCAATTACCACTTTTTGATGAAAAGCTAAAAGGGAAATGGGGGTGAAAAAAAGCAAAGAAATAGCCCTCTCAGTTGGGAAAATAAAAAAAATAAAAATAAAACCAAAGCAATGAATGAAACAACACTCGACTCGGAATTATAATATTTAACAAACATTGAAAGGAAGAGATGAAAATGCACAATTAGAAAATGAAGGGAGTTATTTTGGGGCATTTCCTCAAATATTCTGTACCTATCATTATACATGTTATTATATTATTGAGTATAATGACATTTCGTTCTCGCAACAGTCGTCCCAGTTCCATTTCCTACCGTTTTGGTTCCCCAGGTTTACTTTGCGATAGAAAGGGGGATGGGGGCACTGACAGCCATTGAATCATCATAAACGTAAAACCATTTAGCACTAGAATGGTCTCGAGTTGAACTGTCGTTTACTTTATTTGACTGGAGTCTGCTACATTTCATCCCACATCATTTTGGCCTCGCGACCATTTGTTCCTTCTCCTACAAAATAACATCGAAGGAAAATTTAACTCAAGATCTTCCAGTGATATATGGTTATATGTCCACGGTGCGATGGAAATAGAATGCCGGATAGCTTATCGTAAAATTCTCCAATTCAAATGATATCAAGGAGAGGAGAAAGGATGAACTGTCGCGAGCCAAAATGTTGGTGGGACGAAATGCCACAGACTCTGTCAAATACATGGCTAGTAAATGTCACCAAACATCCAGCCTTTTAGAAAAACTTTTATCAAAGGACAGTTTAAATAATTAAATGCAAAGATAACGAAAATGAGACTAGTTGGTCAGGCCTGGAATGACTAATGACTAGCAAGCTGTCTCTCATCATTGAAGTAAAAAGAGAAATGACGCTAAATAGCACCCAGCTTATGGACCAAAAAAAATAATTCCTTTTCTTGTTCCTTTTAGGCCCTTATAAACTCAGACAAAGGTGTCTCAGTGTCTATCAGGTTGACATTTTATTTATTCAAATTTGACAGAAACTATTAGATATTATCCGTGAATTTGTTTACAACACCATTGCTAAGGGGAAACTTTTATTTGATCCGAATCTTGCTATTTCAAATATTTTACTCCCAGATAAATAAAATATTTCCCCGATTGGTTGACACTGTTAAATAAAGCAGAAAAAATGGTGAAAAGGAAAGGCTATGTGACAAAGGTTTCACATATTGACAAAATCCAGCACTGGTTACTATTATGCGTCATTTCCCCTTACAGACGATGAAGACACCATTTAGGCTAACAAGTAAAAAAATGGAGGGATCGAGGGAATAAGAGATAGAAACAGAAAAGGAGCTGGGAGAGAGAGAAGGATGGATGGGAATAGAGATTAGCGGGATACTTACTGCGACTGTTGCATGTGGGCAGTGAGGGTGGACAGTTCCTCCGTGAGGAATCCACATTTGCTGCAAATACGTTTGTTGTGCACCTTGAAGACGTGCGTGGTGAGTCGCTCTGCCCGCGCCGCTTTATAGTCACACAGGACACACAGAAACGGTTTGATGTGAGTGTTAAGGTGGCGCTTCAGACACCAATTGTCCACTCCCCTCCACGAACAATAGGTGCATACGAACATTCGTGGTAGACGTTTCTTAGATTTGGATTTGGCTCCTCCCTCCTGTCCCATTCCACCATTCTCCATGTTGATAGTGGGTGGAGCCGGTGGAGGCGGAGGAGGTGGTGGCGGTGGAGGTGGGAGGGGCTCTACTTTGGGGAAATTGGACGTGGCGTAGGGCGACTTTGGCGGGTGTCGACGTATCAGGTTGATGTCATACGAATGGTCCTTGTGGATCCGATAGAAATGCTTCTTGACGTGATCAGCCCTATTAAACATCTTATAACAAACGTAACAGTGGAAGGGCTTGTCATCCTTGTGGATATTTTCGTGACGAGTATAAAGGTCCTTGCGATCCGTAGCATAAGGACAATGGGGACAGGCGTACTTCTTGTCTACATCTCCCGGTTCCTTGTTCTCCACCTAAATTCAATTTGAAAAGTGTGTTTATGCAAGATTTTTAGTATTTGTTGCAGAAATAAGGAATTTAAAAGCCATATTATTTCTTGTCAATGACTGCAAAGTGGTAGATGACACTCAAATAGCATTATTGTGGTAAATAACTGTTGAAGCCTGGGACAAGAAGTATAAGTATACATAAGTCTATAGATAATGGGAGGGTTTAGCACATAAGCACGTTAAGATTTGAAAAAAGAATGAGTATGGCTGACTTGGGGCCTCCTGTACAGTTCGGAATCAGAAATTGTGATGGTCAATTTATTATTAGTTGCTTTTGTGTTTGCCTTTAAATCCCATCGGAATCTAACTATATTTCTGTAAATCTCTACAATTCAAGCAACAGTACAGTAGAGTAATAGCTAATGCTTTTGTTAATGCTTATAAGCCATGGATACATTATATGCTATTAGGAATGTTTATTTCTAATTTGACTAGTTCCATACCCTACCTTATTTTTCAAATTCTGCAACAACTTTGCGACCTCGTCCAACATTGGATTGTCCTTCCATAGCGTGAGATCAGTCTGCTGCTCGTTGTGATGCCTCGTCATGTGCATACGAACGCACCTCGCCCACGCGCTACTATAAGGACACCTGGGACACTGGAATACCTTGATGTTGGCATGAGATCCCAACCAGTGCTCCGCAATTCGAGACAAAAAGCCCACCGTGTCGCAGTCGCAACACTTGAACATCTTAGTGTTGGGATTGTAAGACGCCACCTTGGAATTAGCCCATGATAGCATCTCCTGAAAATTGACAAATTAATACGGTAAGAAAAATAACATTCTGCCATACGCACCCACACTACTATTTGATACAGCAGGACTTAACAACAGTCCATGTCACATTGAGACGGCCAGCATGCAAACAGGCACATGGTCAAGTTCCTTTTTGTGATTTGTCTAAAGAAATGCACGAGCACTTTTTTGGAATCTGATTGCCTGCAGTTTGAATTTTTCGTTCCATTTTCTCTCACATGCTGGCCGTCTTAATATGGAATGGACTGTTGTTAGACCTATAACGAACAATAAAAACTTGTGTAGAAGAAGCAAAAAGAGAAAAAGAAAGTACACGAGGGAGAGGAAAAATGCCCCGATAGGTTAGCTTGTATTTTTCTGGTGCCAGCAGCGTATGTGGCTACATTTTAGGAACCAATCCACATGCCTAGGAACAAATTAAAGAAGAATGATGATACAGAAGGTGGGGGGATAGTCATTGTGACCGACTTTTTACAAAGTGCTGTCAGGACACGGCTCTAGAGGAGCTTCGGATAATCAGCAACTCTGCGTAGTTGACCTTAAGTAATGAACCCAGGCAGTCACATTGTAAGATAGTACACATAACACTGTGTAAACCCATCTGGGTACAATGCGAGGTACAGTGACATTCAGGGAATTTCTTATATATAAGCCTCACGAATCTTATGAGTATTCTTATATACCGAGTAACAGAAGTCCATTATTATAGTATTTCTTAATATAGACGATGAGAGTACATTAATAGGGTGTGCAGTGCAATGTATATGTAAATAACCTCAAATGAACTCTCACTTTACCACAAACAAAAAAAAAACTGAGAAAGACAAAAGTTTGTCCCTAAACATTTGTTAATTACTAAAAAGCAACTAAATCTGAGGTAATAGAAAAGTCACCTTGCTCTCCATCCAGATGTCCTTTCCCGGTTGATGAGTGGAATTCCTGGCCCCACCTCCTTTTTTCCTGGAGCCGTGCCCGTGCGAACTCCTCCCACTACCTGACGGTCTCTCGTTCTGCTGTTCCAAGAGGGACACCCCTCCTCCTCCATTGGCTCCGGCTGTAACGGTGGTGGTCGTGAGCACGCCCACTCCGCCGCTGCTCGACGCTATGGTCATAGTCCTGTTGGCAGCCAACAGAGGCGCCGTAGTTGCCGCACCTCCAGGATACAATGGCATTCCAATCATGGACTGGGCCAACGATGGGCCATTTGGCCACAGTCTGCTGTTGAGTCTCGCCACATCCGCCGGATTCCCATAATGAGGTTTGGGCAACGGATCGCTGGCGTAGAATTTGTTGGCAATCTCTTCGAATACGTCTTCGTAGCACTCCATTACCACGGGTAGAGGTCCTTCCATCGTTCATTGGACGCACCTGTGACATTGAACCGCAATGGAAAATCCTACAAGGATTAAAAGAAAACCATAAACATTCCAAATTCCATAAGGTCACAAAAATCATTTAAAAAAACCTTCGGAAAAATTGCTCTCTCTTCAATAAAGGAACTAATCGCTTATAAATCCATTCCACATTGAGATGAGCCGCATGCGAGCAAAGAAAACAAATAAAATTCTAATTACATCCGATAAATAAGTTTTTAAGAATTTAATGCACACAAGTACAGGTATTCAACTTACTCTAGAATAGGCTATAGCCATCAAATTAACAGACATTAGAAAAAAATCTGATTTGTCATTTTTCCAGATTTGAGAACAATATACAGTTAAATTTTTATCAGATGCGGTGCTTCAAAATCGAAGGAGGAAGGAAAATTAACCATTCTCAAAATAAGTGAGGCGCCCCCTGGCAAGCTAGTGGCGTCCGAGAAACAATTATACATGTATGCTCTCAGTACTAATTTTATATTAATATACTCTTTTTCAGCACCGTCAAATTAATGCTTTATTAAATTTGGCAAGAGGTCTGAGAGTAAAGAATGGTCCTTATGCATGTGACGTCACCCCATAGACCTTTGCTGGGGTTGTTGGGGTCAAAAAACATTAAGTGAATGGAAAAATTCGTCTGCTATGCATAAGGCCTATCAGAAATCATGGAAGAGGTCAGAGTAAGCTCATTTGCACATGCGAAAACTGCTCAATTTAAAGACATTGTCTCGCCTCGATTAAAATGGCCCAATTAACTGCTGGTGCCACCTGGATTCTATTTTTTGAACTAAATTATTTTATTGCATGTGCCATTGAAAAATCCTTAGGTCAAGAAATTTGCACGTGCAAGAGTTGCACAAAAATTTAAAAATATTTGGCAAGAGCAACAAGGCGAGATAATGCCTTTAAGGTAAAAAATATAACAGAGTTGACGTAATAATGTCGCAGACTCGAACGTTTCTCAAATAACCCTAACCAAATTTGATGAATGTTTTTAAAAAGTATTCATAAAAATTCTATCCCAGGTTATAATGCATAGAAGTCACCGAGGCAGCTTCAAGCAATTTCTTGTCTCATCACCCACTTCTTTAATGCTAGAGGGGGTTGGAAAGAAGGTAGGGAGGGGGAGGTAAACCTCGTATGCCAACCACCCTAATCTACCAACCCACCCTTACCCAGACATAAAATTTCATCTTTACCTGTATCATCGGGGCTTATCATTACAACTCAGGGGTTCCATCTCGAAGAGACAGGAATAAATAAAAACTAAACATGAACTGTTCAAAAGTTGATGTTTACGTGCCAACATACCATTTCCATATTATTCATTAATTGCTGTTTGAATCCTAAGGAAACAAATGTTATCCGAGGTTACGAGCTACTAAACAGAATTCTTAAAAATCTTAAAAGCAAGTGAGCGAGTTTAGCAGGTGGGTCTTTTTCTGTTCGCATCCTAATTTAGGTTTTGAGTGGGCAATATCCTACTACATGCAAAAGCACCTCCCATAGCAATCATAATTCCCACCTTTGGTCCATATCTCTCGCTGACTCTCTCGTAGTACGTCTATCTCCTGGCACTATTTCCACCCCATTTTGTTCTCCCCCCTCCGTGTTACAAATAGGACAGTCTTACTTCTCCCACCCAGTGGGCGATCGATGGTTCAGTTGAAGGGTACAAAAAATAAAATAAGAGAAGAAAAGAAAAGAGGGTTGGGAGAAACTGCAACTACACCCAACTTAGAATTCAGGAAAGCGGGTGGCGACACAATGAGCACTCAGATGCCTAGGCCTACGCAAATTAGATTCTGATAATTTTCCTTTAAATATGTACTAGTCTAAGTATCGAGCCTTTGCAGCACATTTAGCACGGTCAAAAAACCACAGGCATTATAGACAAATCCAACCTGCAACCCTTGAAGAAAATAGCGGATAGGAAAAAAATCACCCGTACAGTCTTAAATATTTTAAGCAGGTTAACTTTGTTTTTATTCGTGGAACCAAGCCCTTAATTTGGGATCCAGAATCAGTCCTTGAATTTGGAATCAAGCCTATAATGTAATTTTTATACTCTGAAATCTATATCAAACGTAGCTACACCCTTTTTCACCTCAAGTTGAGCAGTTTTGCGATATGCAATGAGCATACACTTCCCTATTTCAAAATTTCCTCTTGAACTTCTTCCAAAATCCCGACAATTAGGCAGCAGGCTCATTTGCATATAGCAAATCTGGGTACTTTTCACTTATGGTCACCGGAAGCGAAAATTCCACGGAAGAGACCCTGCGTGAGAACCTAATCGCGTTTTACTAGAAAGGGCCGCTTCACGGCCGATAGAGACATTCGGTTGTATCCTAGAGTCCCCTTAAATTGGGGACCCCGGTCCCCTTCCCTTCCTACGATCCCCTACAGTATTTTAAAATATTATTAATTTTATTATTTACTGTTTTTTTACCGTTTCACACGCATGACGACACTCGCAAGCAAGGTCTCTTCCATGGAATTTTCGCTTCCGGTGACAAAAGCGAAAAGTACCCAAATCTGCTCAACTTGAGGTGAAGAAGAGAATACCAAGTTCGGATATGAGCTTTCCTTTGAGATTCAAAGCATTTTGGTAGTGGGAAACTAGACCCTTATGTTGCATCCCCAGAATTATTAATAACACAAACATCTACTACGGTCAAGAAAAGTTGAGAATGAAAATTTGAAATTTGCCAATAAGGAGTAAATTTCTTTCCAAGGCAATACAAATGTCACCATTTGGGTGGAGTTAATGGTACATCTTGTGAATGAGCTGTCCATCCCCCAATTTAAAGTCATTACCAGATTTTTATTCTCGACAGCTCTTGGCTATTTAGTGTAGAATATAGTGCACATGCAGATCAAATTTTGACATGACGTAAAATACAGGAGCTCATCGTTTGACCACAGTGCCACCTCCTGGACACTCCATTCAAGATACGTATCATGCCAGCTACGGCACATTAAGTTTTGTGTAGCCCCCCATCTAAAGAAAAAAAAACCTTAAAAAGGACAGTACTCTAAATCACAGCAGCCAGAGACTTTGGCATTTAATTAAGTCAGCCAAGCTGAGAATTAAACCCAGGTCTTCCAACTAAGAGAATCAAGTGCCTTAACGTATAGGCACTGATACCTTGGTCTTGCTCGTAATCTAGCAAGCACAATGGACACGAAAAGTATGGACCTTGTGCATATGATGTCACCCATGGATTCCTGCATAGGGAGTCAAATAACAATAAGTGAATGGAAAAATTCGTCTGCAATGCATAAGGTCCATTTTGTAACTGGTTGGGGGAACTTATTTGACCTATCACACTGAGCTTGCAGTTTACAAGGTACCCACGGATTACGCAGACCCCCAACATTCAGCAGTTAAATACTCAAATAGAGTTTGTTACAAGCATTATAGCTAACGTAGCTATTGAAATTTTATTGCATTTCTCAGATCGCCTTTGGACCAACTTAATTCTTCTTCCTCACGTTATACACTCACTGCATGTAGCTAGGGAGTATAGGGACAACCCCCTTCATTTCTGATAAACCCCGTTAACTGGTAACGAACAACAATGGGTTTTCATAACATACAATCTCACTTCTAAATAACCAAATCATAATTGAGAAAGGCCGCCATCAACAACGAGCTAACATAGACAGGTGATTGTAAGGCATTTCTACAGACAGAGTATAGTATAAAGTAATTTATCTTTTCGGGATGGTTTTTCTTTAAACGAATACATGATTTTAAAAGGGGAGTGTGCGCAGTTGACTTACTCGCTAAATGAGAACAACATGGACGAGGCCAACGATGAGCGGGAGGCGACGACATTGATGAAACAGCCAATGGCGTTTTAGGCTTAAAGATGGCGGCTGTCTGGAGGACGCGAGGCGTTGGATTTCAATCTCGATTTAACGTTGGAAAATGGCCACCGACGATCATTTATTTACCTCGTTTTGTCAACGGAAACGCGACTGAACAAAATCGTAGCACAACGCGAGGCTTTAATCCATGAATTTCAACGCGAAATTGAATTTGGCTAAAAATATCTTTTGTTCGAGCAACAACAACCCACAACAACACCCGCTCCTACGCTGTTCCCTCAATGGACGATGGAACAAGGAGCGCGTGAAGAAGGGGAGGAGGTGACGTCATTGTCACGTGATGTCGAATCCTAATATGGACGATTAAAAAAGGGGATTCGAAGGGAGGGTGGGTGGTGGAGAAAAATAAAATAAAAATACAATTTAAGAAAACATCAGATGTAGTGTCAACAGAATTAAAGAAAAAATACTCGATCTTAAGAAGATATTAACCTGGGAGATAAGAACTCATAATTATGCAAAGTGGAGAAGAAGGTCACTGGTGTAGCGCCTCTCTTGGGGAGGGGAGGGGGGGTGCATTGATCGGGGGAACGTCCATAAATTACATCTTGCTATGGGGGTTGAGGGTGGGAGGAAAGCCATTACTAAGGTGCAGCAAATACGTCAATGACAAAAATAAACAAATTCACAAAAAATAATATTTTGGTCAATTGATTATAAAAAAACATTATTCGGGTGTAGGTTAAAAGTGGTTTGGCTGATATGTATGCATGCAAATTAAGGGGAACTACATAAAACTACAATAACCCCTGCTAATGCCAAATAATAAAATTTATCTTTGCGAAGAAAAGTGGCAAAAAACTTGTGCACACACATCAGAGGGCATCCTCGCTTATCTATAGGAGTAAATTTAGATTTTGGAAATTTGCATAGCCCCCATCTACAAGATTTGAACCTGCATATAAAGCAGCACCATAGTCTATGGCAGCACTCAGCTAGCACTTGAGTCAGTCTTGTATTTTTAAAACTTTTGTTTTACTGTATTTCAATTATTTGTTTTTGAATGTATTGTTTCGCAAAATTAATACTTAAAATAGAATAGTGAAATATGTGATTAAAAAATAATAAATCATTGAAATTTGGTAGGTTTAATTTATTAACCACCAATATGTCAAGCAATATTGTCTCATTTAATCATTTTATTTTAAAAGAGGCTTTCTTGATCCAGAACAAAACACAACACAAGCATGATTATTTTCAAGATCAAAATTTAGCAAAAATCTCATAAGACATTTTCACAAATATATTTTTCCATTCTTCGAGAATTTTTTTCTTCCAAAGAAAAATATTTCATGAACTAGAAAACTACAGAGTCTATATACAGGAAACTAAATATTTTTATGCCAATAAGGAATAAGTTTAACCTCTTGGAAAAGTGAAAATTTTGTTGTTTATGGGATTTAGCATGGGTAACATAGGCCTATCTGCCTGTTTTTGAAGCACCTTTTAAAAATATCTGAGACGGGTCAATTTTAAAAATCTTAAAAACATTTCAAACTACACTAGTATCACAGTTCAGCAGCAATAGCCGAATATAATTACATGTACGTTAATACCATGTAAAGTTTTGAGCTTAACCTCTTGAATATTTTAAATATTTCTTGCATAGGCATCAATGTTAAATTTGAATCTGCATGTGATTTGGTTCTAATTGGCAATTTTTCAAGGAATCCTCTTAAAGGGGAAGACCCACATAAAATCATTGTTGCAGAAATTAAATCTATATTGTTAGTATGAGAAAATGAGAAGCCCATTTTACCTAGCAATAGCGATAATTACCAAAATCAATCATTTTATATGCCACTTACAACTAACTGCGTGTCGCCATCTTGATTTTTCATCTAATGCACTGTCAATGGCATAGTGACGTCATGCTGTGTATAGAAAGTGAATGGGGCAAAAATGAGCAAAAATCAAAATGGTGCAGCTGTTATTTGAGGTAAACAGAGACGATTTTCTATAATATCTTTCTTATTATACATTTTTTAATAGGTTAGCACGTGTAATTGTAATATATACTAAGTAAGTATTTTAAATATATCATGTAGATTTTTTGTTGGATCTTCCCCTTTAAGGATGAATAGCTGGATCTACGGATAATTATTATTGTTTATAGAAAAGCCGGTTGGTTGGATTTATTTTTTACGGTGCCAGCAGCAACTAAGGCTATAATTTCACGCACCAACCTACATGCTCAAGGCATGTAGGAAGAGAGGAAGGGTTGAAGGAAGAAATGAGGAAAAAGTAAGGTGGGAAGGAATGCAGTCGTGGCCGACTTTTTCAAGAAATGCGGAAAAAAATTACACTACATGTATTTTAAAACCAATATAAATAAAAGAAAATTGCTCCTATAATTGAACTGAAAGCTATTCAATTCAACTCAGTGCCCTACTGTCAGCAAGTAATTAAATGCCACATGGTAGAGGGGTAATTCCCAGATCAGGAGGGATTCCCTCAAGATATTCATGACTTAAACATCATTATTAAATTGAACTGCTAATACCCCGTT
>JAQFXX010000033.1:0-13686 GCA_034693985.1 Nemasoma varicorne
TAATGCCATTTGGTAGGGGGGCAAAATACCCACAAACATATTAGGAGGAAACTCCCATGTGGGAAATGCCCACATCAATATATATTTTAGATTAAAATGTATAAATTGTTATGATCAAAGCTGCCAAACAGCATTCACTTTTAATTGCTGACAGTAGATTACTGAGTTGAATTGAATTGAAGCTGTAATCAGCTGGCTGTAATGCAATATTGCTTCAACAATTATGAAGTGATATGTACTGATTTGTTAAATTTTTCTCTTCTTTCTAGATTCTAATTTGGATTCTGCACTGAAGTACTAAATTTATCAGAACAAGCTCGTATTTACTAAAGTAACAAAACCAATGCTACGTGTTACTTGAAATTGACATTTTATGTAAGTGCTGTGAATTAAATAACGGCGAATTAAGAACAAGATAAGGATTCAAGAACAAATTGTGTTGGATAGTATCCCATTTTATGGATAGTGGATCTTAATTTACTAAAATCAAAACAAGTTTGCTATTCAAAATGCTTCCTGCAAATGTGATGTCTTTTGTTAAAAAGGTAAGCTGATGATGTTCATTGTGATTATCTGTTTCATTTAGTTATGATTTATATACATGTATTTTAAATATCATTAATAGAAACCTTTTAGCATTATTAGACTACCTTAAGTTATTTAATTTTTAGTTTTTATGTAATATTATCTGCCCAAGCTGACTTATCATAGGAGCAGTGCAGTGTAGCTATTCTTAATGTTTGGTTATGCTCACATGCACATACAGTAGGTGAAGTTATATATTTGCATATCTTTCTTTGATGGAATGTTGCTTTACAAAACTGATAGCTTCCTGAAAATTTTATGAAATTTTGGCAATTAAGTAGACCCTAATTTTCATAAATATTCGAATGTTGGTCATTTTGTTTTGGTTGTAATGTTATTTAAATGTGGGTACGTGGGAGGTTGAGAGGAATTTCTGGAATGCAAGGGAATTACACTCTCCTAATGGAGCAATTATCAGCTATGATAACCGTACCAGTGTGAGTTATATTTTATTAAAAAAATTTCTCACACTAGTCGTGTTTGTGCTCCATTGAGTGAACTTAGACTCACTTATCACTTTTATTGTGTCGTTAATTTCTATAATATTTATAGTCTATGAATTACTGTAACTAAAGCACATCTCACATTTCTAATTTCTATAGTAACATTAATATTTTAATGTGAAAGTCCCGTGTGTATACTGTACACGTATATGTAGATACAAACAGTGAATTAACATTACACAAACGGCAAAGAAAACCCAAGTACAGCATGCACAGTAAACTTTAGCACCAATTTCAAAATTTAGTCATTATTACAGAAAAGGTCGACCAGGTGATCATTTTGACAAATATTATTTTACTATGTGATCTCTAGGCTTTGATAGAATAGTAAAATACTACAATAAATCATGGGGTTTATTAAATGATGAGATACTGGTATTGTTATACTGTAGATTCTTAGGCCCTTTAAGCACTTTAATAATGACAAAAGGTATTCAATAGCTGGAAGAAGTTTGATTTCACTAGCATTAAAGACTATATCTTGCCTTGTTGCTCCTGCCAAATATTTTTAAATTTTTGTGAAACTCTTGCATGTGCAAATTTCTTGACCTAATGAATTTTTAATGGCAAATGCAATAAAATAGTGTAGTTTAAAAAAATAGATGCCAGGTGGCATCAGGAGGGAATTGGGCCGATTTAATCAAGGCGAGACAATGAGCCATATGAATAAAGTGAAAAAAATGCTTTTAATCTAAGTTTTTGGAGCATTTGCTTGATTTTGTAATGTTAATTTATACCAAATGCTCCAAAAACCTGGATTAAAAGCATTTGCTTCACTTTATTCATATGGCCCATTGTCTTTAAATGTTTAATTAATGCCGTATCTATGGCGTCATAGACATGGCATAGTGCAAGTTTCATTCATCCTGACTGATAAAATGATTGCTACTTCTGACCTCCCCAGGTGCATCAATGTTAGTTTCTATTAGACTTTCCCATTCCTTAATCTATCCCATATTATACAATTGGATAAACATGTCAAAAATTATTAGTTTACATAGTGTCATGGAATAAATTACTGTCCAACGTAAGCAAAAATTCTGTCAAAGATTTTAAATCCCAGAAAAATTCTGCCAGATCCAGTGAGGATTCAAATAAACTTTCATCTGTTTTTTTTATTTTTATTTATTTATTTTTAATCTGGTTATTCATTTCTTTTATCTTGTTTTTGGAATTTCTTAGTAAATTCCAAACTCATCCTCCCTGTTAAATATTTCCCCTTTAACTTTTGGATGTTTCTCCTTTTTTAAGAGCGACAAATGATGATTTTATTATATATCAGTAATTACAACTACACTATCTGATATTGATGATGCTGCATCAGTGACCAAATATTACATATCTTTTGAAAGATATTTTTTTCTGTTCTTATTTATTTTTGATTTTTATAAGGTGCTTGCTACAAAAAAAGGAAATTTTACGCATACAAATTTCTAACATAAAAGTCCCAAAAATTCTTCACATATGTTTGAAAAGACTTTCGTATACTTGCAACAATTACAACCTGAGAAAAATCCATTCAACTTTTTTAATTTTTGAAAAAAATTTGATTAGTATATTCGTAGAGAAATAGAAGCATTTATAAATGTATCATATTTAATCCATAAATAATTAAAGTTACTTCAGTTTGCATATTAAAAAGATATAGTAATGAAAAATAGAAAAAAATGTGTATGAGGTGCAATATGACACGTAAATGTCATGTGTTAATTAGTTCTTTGAAAATGTTTAACATTTTCAAAACAGCATTATCATCAACAAAAACAACCCACAAATATAAGTATTATGTAGGATTGTAATCTGATATTTTAAGTCGTTCAATGGGTAACCTACAATGCAAAATATGTACATTTTTCATAGTCATCAATTTTGGGTTTATCCTTGGCCGCTGTGCTTTATCTTCTGATATTAAATTAAAAATAATATTAAGCACAGATATTTTTCTGTCTTCGCCCATACCATGTGGCTTTTAATTTCTAATGCGTGAGAATTAAGCAATTTTTCTGTCATTAACAAGCCAGCATATTTCACCTAAATAGGCTACATGTGCGCACCAACTTTAGATTTGATATATTTTATAGATTATTTACTCTCAGCTGAAATAATATAAAATCTTTTCTTTTATTATTTTACTAAAAACTAATATACTCCCCATTTTAAACCTTTAAAAAAATTTAATTTGTAAATATCTGTGTTAATTTATGTTTCAGATCGTTAGCTCAAGCACAATTACCAAAAAACGTGATGATGACATTAAAGATAAAGATAGTACAAGCTCAGGAGAATCAACACACTCCATCATACCCAAGGGTCATCAAGGTAAAAAATAATTTTAAAACAAAATTTAAAACTTGCCAAAATAAATATTTTACGAAACAGATTTTTCAAATATGCATCTTATATAAATTTCTTACTGAATCCTTTCCTCGATCTTTTCATTAAATTATTAATAGTCTTTTTATCATCCTATAGGAAGTCAGGTACCAACCGGTGAAAAAGCGGATATATCTCACTTATCTGCAGAAGAAGTTTCTATTTTAAAAAAGGTATTTCAAAAGCAACAACAGTTTGAAAATGAAGAAGCAACCAGAAAGTAAGTCAAGTGAATTTTACTTTATTGAAATGTGAATACGCCTTCAGTTATCTGAGCCCATATGTAAGCATACGTTTTTCCAGAAAAAGTGATGTAGGCCTTGATGTTAAGAGGATATCAAGGTTAAACTCCTGCAGAATTTGCCTAAGAAATTTAGCTGTTAATGATATCTTTCACATTTGTTGTGAATGTCAACAGAAAGTTTGTGAAGACTGTAGTTCGTACTCCACACCGAAGTCATCAAATTCAAATGTAAGTAGAAAATTTGTACAAGAGATAGAGAAACAATCTTAGAAACTATATCAGTCGCAATAATATTTTAAAAAAAAGTTATTAGGCAAACAATATTTTCCTTGAAGTCTTTGTTCTATTAAGTATGGCATATTTTTACTATCTGGATAATTTTGTTTAATGTGTTGTTTAACAACTAAAATGCTTAAATTAGTGTGTGGCAACTCCTTCATCAAATATACAACGTGTCAATGTACGATCTTATGCATTTACATGATAAAAATTACTTCCTTTAAATATGAGAGCCAACCCTCCAAATTTTTTAATACAGTTGTATACAAAATAAATTTTGACGATAATTGTATTACAATTCAATGGGAAATACTGATATTAAAATCTAATAGATGATTTTATGACAACTCAAATAATTTAATCTCTTTAAAACTGCTAAAGTGAATTTAATACACATGAATTCATACTACAAAGGGAACTCTCATAATTTATTGTTCTTGCAAATAATAATAATAATAGTTATTTTTAATTAAGCATGGATGCAATGTAACATATTTTTAAAATAATTGTAATCAAATTATTAATTCACCTAAATATAACTACCACGGAGTATTTGGGGAATATACTACCTAAGATAGAAAATGGAAATAAATTGATACCATTTGATTTTAGCATATATCTATGATGTATGATATATCTAGGATAATTATTATATTTATTTTAGGCTGACAATTGGATGTGCAGCATATGTAGACGAAAGCAAGCTGATCAACAGAAAGAATGTGATCCTGAAGTACTTTCACAGATTTCACGACTTGGGAGTATACGGAAATTGGTAAATAATGACTTATAGTAAGCTATATCATGCAATTGAATGAGTTCTGGCTTTACTTTGCTCGTGCTGAAATAGTTTGAAAGATTCACATTATTCTTACACTTCGTGTTGTATTCTTACACCTCTGGACAAATCACATTTCCTAATAGAATTCTTATTTAAAAAAAAATTATGAAAATTGCACTTATGAAGCTAAATTGCAATTATGAAGCTAGCAGTAAAGTTGCATTCTATGGAATTCAATAAGATCACCATCACTTGTGGATGGGCTTTAACATTTCCTATAGACTAAACTTCTCCCTTATACTTGTAAATTATCAAATCAGAGCTTGATTGGTTCTTCTGTGCCACAGATTTTCCGAATAATGCTTCTGGTACCCTAAAGAGCCTAATATGTAATGTTATTACTTACATACAGCTACTCAGATGAAATCTTTAACATATACATGCATGTACATTATATTAGTTCATGCACATATCCTATCTGGTTCTCATTGGAAGATCTCCATTAAAATACCCATTTTCTGTTACTTTATTGACCACAAAGTGATTATAACTGGTACAATGTTAGACCTCATATAACTTCTCTTATGTATCCATTGCTGGCGTTATGATTATCCGGTCTGCATGCACTGATCTTTTGAGTAAAAAATAAACTTCGCATTCACAACCTCTTTATTGTGTTAAATTTTCCAATTCCCTGAATTGAATTCCTATACTATCTTTTAAACTAAATGGCTTAACTAATAGAAATGCCATTCATAAATAGTCATTAAGTCATTGTTTTTCTTTGATTTTGCAGTCTAATACCAATTTACAAAAACCAAGAAGTTTATCTCAAGCTGGTAATGATTCAATTGACACCGCACCAAAGTTACGACCAAGCACGTTGGATAATTTGGGGTTTACTAAACTCCAAAGTGATAGCATAGAGTCAGTGGAAAATGTTACTTCATGGAACAAATCCAAAGATGCATTTTTTACACAAGGAACTAATGCAGCAGTACATCACCATAGGCAATATATTCATCATTGTCCTGATAGGAATAATTTTATTGATACAAGTTGCAGTGCACCACAAACACCAAATGGACAATCTGGCCGATTTTTAGCAAATAATTCTATGCAGGAATTCCAGTGGAAGTGGGGTTCTGGAAATTGTGCAAAAATATACCCCTCAGAATGTCATCACTCTCATAAATACAGCGAAGAGTTCTTCAGTGACCATGATATGCGCAATCGTTTCGCTGCTGTTGAAGACAAGAAGAAATCGCGCAAGGTAAACCGATCTTCACTTCATGCTCATTCAGACATTGAAAGTAAGAGCTTAATGGAGCATCGTGGGTGTACATCTGATACATCTTATGAAAAGTAAGTATTAAAAATTGAATTTGGACCACATCTATATAAAAAAATAATTTAACATAAAACTTACCTACTTTTCATTACTTTACCGTGTGGTGAAGTGAATGTTGACATTTCTTTATTCCTATATTTGATTTTATTACATGAAACTTTTAAACTTAAAGGATCACCAGCACATTTTTTTTCATAATCAATGATTATAACTTTATTACTCAAGGTTTATAATATGGCCTTAACTAATACATTTCTGAAAATAACATTTTTCTTAGTAAAAAATCTCTTAAATAAAGCAATACCAGGTCCAGATGCTATACATATTTAATATTCTTAACCAAAAAAGTTACACAGCATAGGGAATTCTGAGTGATTATTTTGATTTTAAAGAAATTTAATGATGTGAAAAATAGGAGAAATTAGTAAAACACTGAAATCCTTGATTGAATGATCAGCCATAGAATTAAACACAGATCGACGCAGGGTTCCCAGTTCTTTTTCCTGAGTTACTACTGTCAAGTAATGTGAAGCTGACACTCACCTTGCTTCTAAATATAAATCAAATGAATGTGCTAAGCAATTTGTCCAATGTGCTGAATGTACGTGCTAAGCAATTTTAGCGATTGTGCTTGCATACTTTCGCTCACAAGGCATTGTGAAGTTGTTGAGTGCCAGCTTCACGTCAGCACTCAATCAAAATGATTGTGCTATCAAAAATTATAAATGTGCTGGATAGTACTTTCAATGTGCTGAATGCGGTAGGCAATTTCAGCGATTGTGCTGAAACGGTTTCTATTTTATGGTCGTCCGAAGTTTGGAGTGCCAGCTTCACACCAGCACTCAAACTGATTGTGTTAGTGAAAACAATGATTGTGCTGGGTAGAGTGGCCAATGTGCTGAATGTGCTAAGCTAAATCTTTGATTGTGCTCAAATAGTTAAGAACTTAATTGCAAGGATTTGAAAGTTTGCCCCTGGCTTTTCAGCAATACACATTCTGAAGATTTGCTCCAGTAACTAATACATGTAAGCACAATCAAAAATTACTATTGTGCTGTAGATTACTTTCATTGTGCTGAATGTGCTATGATAAATCTTTGATTGTGCTCTTATGTTTCAGAAGTTACGAGGTTTTAAATCTTGGCCCCGGTCTCTAATGCAATTTGCTCCTATGACTAATATATGTAAGCACAATCAAAAGTAATGATTGTGCAGAAGAGTACTTTCAATGTGCTGAATGTGCTAAGCCAAATCTTTGATTGTGCTTAAATACTTAAGGATTTACAAAGATTAAAAGTTTGTCCCTGGCTTTCCAGCAATACACATTCTAAAAATTTGCTCCTGTAACTATTACATGAAAGCACTATCAAAAATAGCTATTGTGCTGTTGAGTACTTCCAATGTGCTAAGCCAAATCTTTTATTGTGCTTAATTAAATACTTAATAATTTACAAAGATTTAAAGTTTGCCCCTGGCTTTCCAGCAATACACATTCTAAAAATTTCCTCCTGTAACTATTACATGAAAGCACAATCAAAAATAACTATTGTGATGTTGAGTACTTCCAATGTGCTGAATGTGCTAAGCCAAATCTTTTATTGTGCTTAAATACCTAATAATTTACAAAGATTTAAAGTTTGCCCCTGGCTTTCTAGCAATACACATTCTAAAAATTTGCTCCTGTAACTATTACATGAAAGCACAATGAAAAATAACCATTATGCTGTTGAGTATACTTCCAATGTGCTAAATGTGCTAAGCCAAATCTTTTATTGTGCTTAAATAGTTAATAATTTACAAAGATTTAAGTTTGCCCTTGGCTTCTTAGCCATACACATTCTGAAAATTTGCTTCAGTAAAGCACAATCAAAAATAACTATTGCGCTGTAGAGTACTTCCAATGTGCTGAATGTGCTAAGAAAAATCTTTGATTGTGCTCTTATGTTTCAGAAGTTAAAGGTCCTAAACTTTGGCCCCTCTCTCTAATGCAATTTGCTCCTATGAATAATATATTTAAGCACAATCAAAAGTAATAATTGTGCCGAAGAGTACTTTCAATATGCTGAACGTGCTAAGCTAAATCTTTGATTGTGCTTAAATACTTAAGAATTTACAAAGATTTAAAGTTTGCCAATGGCATTACACATTCTGAAAATTTGCTTCTGTAACTAACACTGTTACACGTGTAAGCACAATCAAAATTAACTACTGTGCTGTAGCTAGAGTACTTCCAATGTTCTGAATGTGCTAAGCCAAATCTTTTATTGTGCTTAAATACTTAATAATTTACACGTTTGATTTAAATTTAGAAGCAAAGTGAGTGTCAGCTGCTTCACATTACTCTACTGTCATGCCAGACTGAGTGCCAATTAATTACCATGGCAAACCTTTTGCATAGCTTGGAACTATTAGCCATTGTCTAATACATAATTTACTGATCGAGGTACCAATATGCCATTATTTCTTCCCTCATTCTCTTAAAGAATTCTGCTCTAGTCTAAATGATGGCACATTTCAAATACTGTACGCACACTTTATGTTGGTAATTGCCCAAAATAAATTTGCCAGCTCTAATCTGTGCCATTTCCAAATCCTGAGCAAGACTTATCCTGAAAGGGTTACAAAATCGTGCGCCATATTTCAAAACCCATCTGCTTAACTTCATGAGGACAATTTCTAAAAATCTTTGGAACAAATCAAAGATGCTGATTTGTCAATCTGATTATCTTTGTTAAACCAATAAAGTTTACATATACTAGCTTAAGCCCTGGGGAGATTTGAAACTGCATTATTTTTCTTTTCTGACTTATAAGTTTGCTGTTGCTGCCATGACACTTGTTTTCAACTCTGGTTATTCCAGTCAATACTAAATGGGGCATCTGGGTCTCCCTTACATTTTAGTGTGCTTGGTCACTATGGTGTAAGAAGATCAAATTCATTTGTTCATTTTAATAGATTATCCATATTGTTATAACAAATAATATTGAAATGCAAACTTATTAGAAATTTAATTGGTATTTGTTGTTTTTTAAATTGTCATATATTCTCTATTTAGATCAACTCTACAAAATGAACCTTCATCATCATCATCTGAAAGTTCTAATGAACAGTTATGGCATGATAATGCCAAAGAGCATGGTTATTGGAGGAAAAGGAAAAGCAAGCTGAAACGAAAGCAAAGGATCCATCGCCAAAGGAGCTATCACAGCTGCATTGACCAAAAAAGAAACGACGAAACATTGGATGATAAAAACTACGATGAGGTGGATTATGTAAAAAGTGGTAGTACTTCTGAGTCAAGGAATGACTCAAACTATTGCAGCTATAACCAAGATAAACTAAAAATACCTGGGCACTCAAAGATATACAGACATCACTCATGGGATATTGGTTTATCAGCACAAAGATGTAGCTCTGAAAGTTCAGATGTAAGTGATATTAGTCTGGGCCAATCCAACTGGCAGGATAATGAAGAAGTTATTACCTTCGGGAAGAATCCTGGAGGCCCACATGATGTTGAAAGTAGTTCTTTAGATCAAACAAATCAGTTAGTATTTCTCAAGCCACATGCACTGAAGAAACTTTCTCGTAAAAAGCCCGTGGACAGTGAGGAGGATTATGATGCCGAGCAATCTACAAATTTAGAAAGTAGCCCATCTCCAGAAAATATGGATACTCGCTCATTTCATCGCTTGGAAAGGCAAACCTCTTCTGAGGACAGTGATGTGTTTAAATATAGTCAGAGTCGTAGGTCAAGCCAGAACATTTCCACATCTAAAAAGAATTGGGAACCGAGAATTCCTAAAGTTGAAGTTTACCCGCTTGAAAGTCCCAAAAAAGTGTAAGTCCTTAAACATAGTGTCTTATTCATTTTAATTTTTTTTGTTTTTCTTTCTGTTGGTTTGTCTTTAGCACCAAATCAATCTAAAACATAACAAATCATGGATAAGAGAATAGAACTTTATTTAATAATAGCTGCGGTTGGTTTAAGGCTTCCCTGCAGTGTTCAGACACTCATTGCAAGGAAGCCCTGAGCAGGGATAGCTTATACAAAAATTTAATATCCATGGAAGGTATGCCCCTGTCGTATGATCAAAGAATTGCAAAAATCTTTTTTCTTTTCTTTTTTAAAATTAATAAAAATACTTTAAATACTTCATAGAGATTAGATTAAAAATGAAAATCTTTGAAA
This sequence comes from Nemasoma varicorne, assembly GCA_034693985.1. NCBI lineage: Eukaryota > Metazoa > Arthropoda > Diplopoda > Julida > Nemasomatidae > Nemasoma > Nemasoma varicorne. The sequence continues at coordinate 10,309 of JAQFXX010000033.1, forward strand.
TGAATCTGAATCGTTAAAATGAAACTAATTTGAAATGATTTGATTTAGGCCTATTAAAATTTTAATTAATGCTTAACAGTACGTTAAATTGGATATCAAAATCATAAACTTTATAATTAAAATCTGTTAACAATGAGCATAGAATATTTTAAATAAACATAATTTTGAAATGATTTGCTTTTAAATTTTATCTATGTTTAATATCACTTACTTTCAAAATGATGAACTTTAAAATTATGCATTTGGCGATGGCAAACAAATATCATTTTTTTGCAAATCTCTGATTTTACATGAATCCCTGTTTGCCAATCATTAAACAAAACAAACATTTATGTAGATTTAACTCCTTTAAGCAATCCTAATATTGGTTAATCTTCTATTTTTTTATAGATCTAACAGCAGTTCATTTTCTTCTGAAAAAATTGCCGGACGAGCCCTTCCAAATATTCCCAATAAATATATACGACTAGTGCCAACACCTCCTATTGCCAGTCCCAAAACAAAACAATCAAAATCTGTGGATTTAACCCCTCTACGCAATCCTACTGAAAGAACTACCGAAAGCCTTATTAGGCGGTCAACACTTGCTGATTTTGAAAGTGTCAAAATTGTCATAGATGATGTTGATTCAGACAACGTGAGAGGTAAGTTCTCTCTGCCCAGAGCTCTATTTTCAATGCTTCAAATAATACTAATATTTAGGCCCTAATACTAATAATAAGGCCCTGTGTTGAGATAAACTCAGATTTCCGTGAATGTCAGACAGGTCTCAGCTAGAGTCCTTGGTATCCAACTTTCTGAAAGTGTACGGGCCTGTGAAATGTTAATATTATTAGTTGGGATTCATGTTACAAATGGTTCTTTAAGCATTTTTGGGGGTGTGTCTTAGAAAAAGACAAATACAATACAAATTACATTGTGCAATATGTATAACAACCCACAACTTTTAAACACTTTCAAGTCCTTACACGACAGTACTATATACAATTCATTGGAATCGATGAATAGAAATGGAATTTTAGTAGTTTTAAATTCCAAAATCTATTTTTTAATTTACAAAATTGTTTAAATTTTAGATAACTATGTAATTTTGAATGCAAGGGTGAATAGATAAATGCTTGTTTCGAATTGTTTCTTCAAACAATTTTTGTATTTATTTTCAGAAAAGGGGAAAAAAACCCTTCAGCGAAAAGTGTTGTTAAGAAGAATGTCATCTGACAATATACTTGATGGTAAGCTAGTAAAAATCTTAAAATATGTGTAAGTGTATAAAATGTAGCCAAGCAGGTATGATGTTCTAAAACAATATTTTATAAAGTGACATTATGCATGTTTACATTTTCCTTAATTCAAAACTAGCTGCCAAAGCATGGAATAAAGAAAGCCAGGAAACTTGCTATAACTTGCTAAACTTTTTAAATGACATCAAATTATTATTTTTTAGAGTTAATTTTAGTAACGTAGAATTTCTTTTGTTTTTGTTTTGGCAAACAGATTGATTTTGACTAAAGATTTTACAGAATATTTTATATATTACCCTACTTTGACCTATTTAAAATCAACACAAAAATCGTCAGCATCTAATAGTTAACTCAAATCTGCAATGATAATGCATTTGATAATGCAAACATTTTTATATGCAAGGAAATGGATTTGGAATGCGGGTTGTTGGTGGGAAATACAGTGAAGATGGTCGATTATCAGCATATGTGGTTTGGACAGTTCCAAATGGTCCTGCAGAACTTAGTGGAATCCTAAAAGGTAATAAATATGTACATGTATGTATAAATAGTAAATCTATACTCCAGTATGACCGAACAGGTCCTGGAAACCCATCTTTTGGTATCTCACCCATGGCTGGACAACTCAGTGATGAGGGTATGATACTGTGGATTGTGTCTGTAATCGAAGACCACAATCGTTTACATTGTTTCAAAAAAAGGACTAAAATATTACATTAAACCCAGATTGTTGTTTGAGTATTACCAGATAGGTAAGTCATAATTTAGACTATGAAAGCAAAATCATCATTGAAGTGTCCTTATATGGAGTTTAGATTAAAATGGAATATCTGATGATATTATAAAGCTTTGAGGAAAGAATAATTTTCTGAAAATATCAAAAGGTGCAACAAATAATTCATCGAATTTTAATAAATTATTATTGTAAAGTGCAATGTTCTCATATTCTAGCTCTCATATGCTTAATAAATTAGATAGATGGCTAAGTTCCATGAAAATGTGTAGCTGGAATTTGAAACAAATTCTGTGTTACAGTGCTACAGTCCATTCCAATCAAACGTGATCAGAATACATACATGAATGGAACAATATTTGATTGTTGGGAAATTATATTTAACGAGGCATATTGAATAACTACATGTATAACCAAAATGAATGATCTTGAAGTGTCTGTATATAGGCTTGAATGCACATATGAAATATTTCCATTTTTTGCGAAATTTATACAAAAGACAATTTGTATGTAAATTTGCTAATTAGCATAATGCAATGTCATAAACAGTATAATGCAATTTTTGGAGTATCAAACATTCTATGTTGTATCAAATCATGATTCCATCCCGAATGAGGTGATGAAACCCTTGGGTTTGGGTGAAGATACATCAGTATGTAGTCTTTCTAAAGACATTTTTTCCCTAACAGGAGACAAAATTTTGGAATGGAATGGAGTGCCACTAACCGATCGGACATTTGAGGAAGTTTGTGCTATAATGGACCACTCAAAGGATGAGGTTACCCTGGTAACAGAAAATGTATTTGAAGGGTAAAATCTTTTAATGACTTTTATATGTGTGGTTTATTAAGGGCTATGCATTTTGAAAGAAAAATTGAGATCAGTTTATTATGATGGCCTTGTTTACAGCTATTGTTTTCCATTCAGTTTTTTTGTATGCGAAAATGCAAATTTTATCGATATTGTTGACTCACGTAATGGTGTGTTGGGGTTACCAAATGGGACATTTTCAGGTAGATACATAAATAATTGAATAGTTTGATGCCAATATGTTAACATGCATCCAGTTATTTCTACACATAACAAAAGCAAAGAGGAGAAAATTGATGGCATTAACTAATGGCTTGGTGAAACCTGCTGTCTGTGCGAGATTGAATTTGGGGTTCTAATGAAATGGCAGATTATATAGCTTTCAGTACACATCAATTTTGCACCTGTTTAGAACCAGTAGATTTACTTGAATTTTTGATTTCGTTTCTAAATTCAGTTAATACTATAGGCGTATTCGGCAATTCAGATTTTAGGCAGGAAGAGCTAAAGGGTGCCTTGAGTTCAGGAGCTACTTGTTGAGCGCTTTGTTGGTGAACGTTGTACTCAGTGAGCAGCTCTTGAATTCCTGACACC
>JAQFXX010000034.1:0-13533 GCA_034693985.1 Nemasoma varicorne
CATGAAAACACACCAAACCTGCATTAAAGCAAAGGGTTAATACTGGGCAATTAACAATGTACCTATAAAGCTATTTCACAAATGTGTGATAGATTGGAAAGTGAAGCCATTTGTCACTGAAATAAATATCAAGGGTGATAACTGAAATCACAATTAAGCCCACATATTATCACCAACACTCAAAGATATAAACAATTTAAATTTTAAACGTCTGCTGCCAGAAACTAGAAAATTACTAGAACCCTAGATTTTCTGATCAAACAAAGTTTCTATTTCAGATGATTTCAGAAGCAAAATTTATTTTCAATTACGTGGGATATTCTCTGCACAATTGCATTTACTTCTTCAGAAAGTTTGGCCTTCTCTTCCAGAAACATGATGTAATGAAATGTTCGCAATAATGTGTGGAGATTTGTCTCCAAATGTTTCATAATGGCCTGAATTTAGCATTTCTCAACCTCATTTCATAATTTAATTCACAGTAGTGACTTGGATTATGACTAGAAATTTTTGGTCTCATGGGTATATTCAACATTGTTTAAAGGTGATATGGCATCCACAACATAGTTTTATTACAACTATTTTAACAAGCACTAATCCATAAATTTGGCTGTATCTCAGGAATTTGCAAAAAAACCTCTATTATATGCACTGTAACATGAAAAAAAGAATTTTCAAGGTGTGAAACATGTGCTTTGCAAAATTCTGCCACCAGAGGGAGCTGAATGACTTGTGACATCATTCCAAGTCTCCTTTTCCATAGAGCTATTGAGAATAATCATGATTTAAGTGACTTTATTGAACGTTTTTGGTAATTAAATTTATTGGGCAAAAATGAAACAGGAGTATTTTAATGAGAGGGGGAAGAATTTATGGCGATTTTGCCATACCAATTTGAGCTGAAATTTTGGTTTGATTAAAATGTTTAAGATTCAGAAGTGAGGTGAGCTGCACAGTTTGCTGGATTTTGAAGAAGTTACGCCAGTTTTTCCTTTTAATATTATTTATCTTAACCTTTGCTAGATTTTTACTCTTTGGAAACAGATGAAAATCTATCTGGATCCTTATTGGTGTTCAAGTTTAGGCAGAGTTCCTAAATAAGATGTTATACAAACTTAAAATATCTTAAAATAACTTAAAAGATTAGTAAGATCTAAAGAAACCTTTTGTAAGTTCTTATAACATCCTAACAAGATCTTTTAAGGTATTGCCAAGATCTTATAAGATAATGTCTCGATCTTAGAAAATTCTACTAAGATCTTGTGAGATTCTAAAAGATCTTATAAGATCATTCCATGATGTATAAGATCCTACAAGATCTTACTTTGCCAGTAATGATCCTAAAATTTTGATAAATTTCAAGATCTTGGTTGGGTCTTATAAGCTCTTGTAGAATCACACTGGATCTTATCAAGATCTTTGAAGAACTTAAAGATCCTATCAGTTCTTCTAAGATCAAGTAAAAATGCCTTTATGATATTTTTATAAGAGCTCGACCTGGGAGCAACCGTAGGCAACACTCACCACACAAGCATTGAGTGCTGTAAATGTGTATACAATTTAAACTCACCGCAAAACATGTACTTGGAATGATGTCAGTGTTAGCTAGTGGCCTCTGGTGATGTTTTGATTCTAAATATGCCATTAACTGCTACTTTTTCCAGATGCCATATCACCCTTAATATTTCATTACTTAGCATCAGAAACAAAGATTTACCATTTTACTTGCCAATTTCAGATTGGGTTGAAACTGTAAATGCAGGCATTGCCTGCTGCAAGAAAAATTAAGTGTGTTTTGGTAGAGTTAAAAGATGCAAGAATGTGTCATTTATACATTATAAATATTGGGCAAAGTTTTCAACATGTGGTGTTTATTTTAATTTAGTTGTAAATGCCCTCAGTTGCTTTGGGCCCTTAAACTCCAAACCAACTATCCTTGTAAAGACTAAAAATGTGTCCTAAGAGATAATGGTGACATTAGCAATGTTTTTGCTACAAATAATGTAATTATGAAGATGAACATGCAGTATCAGGAAAATGTCTGTTGTTCTTGATGGATGCTTGATTAAGTATATCTATTATTTTGTGTCCAGTCAATGGTTATTTATAAAGGTTAATAAATACCTATGGCTTGTTTTCTCGAAAACCATGTTCTTCACCCGTTCCCCTCAATATGGACAATTTTAGCTGCCATCTGATAACAGCAATGCCTTAAATTCAATTGCATGAAAATTTATACTTTCTAGCTGTGCCAAGTTGTTATCACTTATGAAGTATGTTCGGACCCTAAGAGTATTTTGGAGAGCTGAGAAGGCTTTATGTATAAATCTGTTTGTTTTCTAGGTTTTCGCCAATTGCGCATTTGGAGCCGTGAAGGCATTCTGCAGTGCACAACAGAGCGCCACGATGTATTACAGCATCCACTGAGCTGGCAACCTTTGGGCAATTTGATTGCTTGCTCATTGCGCAGGCCGAACAAGCACGAAGTGGTTTTCTTTGAAAAGAATGGCCTTCGCCATGGCGAATTTACTCTGCCCATTGAGTCAACTAAAATGAAGGACTACGTTTCTGGAAATTACAAGATTCTGGCAAGTTGTCATTGTTTGTTCACCTAACCCTATTCCTATGGTCAAGGTTGCCACATTGACAGGGTTATTGTTTCTTTTGGTGTTACCAATAAATTTGTGCTGCATTGCTTCCGAAAGCTATAACTTTTTACTTGTCAACATTTGGTATTCTGAGATTAAGGGATGCAAAAAAGGGTGATTTTAAAAGGTGACTTCATGATAATATGAAAAAAATGTGATGAATTATAAAAAATAAAAGTGAGTCATACTAAAAGAGAATGTCTGCGTGTAAGAAGTCATGCAAGGGTTTACAAGAAGGACGTTTCAGCCACTGATCATATAATTTATCAATGACAATACCAGGAATCAATACCATTTTGTGGCTGATCTACCTTATGGATTTTTACAAAATATCCATCACACCTTTCTGACTGTCTGTTATTTCTTAAACCTTGAGCATGAGTTTTCCCTTAAAGTATAACATCTGTTGTTGCTATTGTAATAAAAAGGAAAACATATCGGGTTGTTAACTTTATAAAATGAAACAATTTGAAATTGTGTGGAAACTGTTGAAAATACTTCAGTACATTTATAACGTATTTTTTGTTTAAAGGTTAAAGATTTGCTGTGGAATTCAGATTCTATGTTGTTGTTAGTTTGGATTGAAAGCATTTATGAAAATGAGGGTGTTACGGAAAGACATTCGAACTGTAAGTACATACATGTTCTTTTTAAAATCTGTATTTTCAATCTCAACTTTTGCTGTATCGTCATATCAGTGAAAGTGTTTCAACTTATTTCTTGAAGTTCAAATATGGACGACGAACAACTACCATTGGTACCTAAAGCAAAACTTCAGTGATGCAGCCCAAGCTTTCAATGATATTGTCTCACTTCATTGGGATCAGGAAAATGCTTACCAACTCCATGTATTGTGTTCTGGTGGATTGTACTTTAATTTAACTTGGGCATGGATGGTATCTTGTTCTAGAGGAACTAGTGAAAATGATCTTGGTGCCATTTCAGTCATCGATGGAGGTCAGTTTTTTTAAAGTTTTGTATTTGCCTGTTTTAGGTTTATTTATTTTTATATTTTATTCCTTACAATTTTGTGTGGGGCCATTTAATTCAAGCTTCTCAATTCCAGGGATTGGTTACCTCACGTGACACTTAAATACTTGCATGAATTTTTGATTATGAACTGCTTATTCTTACCACACATTAGAGAAATTTACTTGTTGCAATTGCAAAATATTTGAACCAATTCCTATGGTTTCAGAATGGTGTAAATGTGATCTGTAATGCTCTTTTAATTTTTGGCATTGGCTTCCTCATGAGATACTTTTAAACGTTAAATGATTTAATCAGATTCCGTATCACACAGCTAATATTTGAATTTTTTTAATTTTGTTGGTTTGGAATTTCCCCCTACAGACGTGCACAATACGTATTTCGATCAGTACTTTGATCTTTATCAGGGCTACATGTAATCATAAAAAGTGTAACATTAGCAAAATGCGCCTAAGGACGCATATATTTAAAATATAGTAATTTAAACAATATTGACTATAGGATATTTTCTCCTTCCCATTTTGACCTAGAGATGGCGCTACTACTTGGTCTGTACATGGCCTGTACATTGGCTGCACACAGCTGCACATGCATAAAGAACGATCCAAAATAACAAAATTTCGGAACGCATGCACATGAGCCTAGTTTTAAAAATGGCAAATTATGAATCATGTACACTCCAACATGTGCCATTTCAATGAGTCGCCTGCTGCCCTGTTTAGGTTTGAAAACTCCTAAATCCACCTAAAAACTATATAAAAAGTAATAATTTGCCTTATTCCATGTTGTTAATGGAGCCAGACTGGACCGGTATGGTTGAGCTTGAGAGAAATATGTATTTCTCCATGTGCAATTCATTACAAAGTGGTTATGAACAACAGGTGTCACTACAATTTATGCAAAATTAAAGAATAGCAATTATGCAATTGTGGTTGCTCAAAACTCATATTCAATGCATTATTGCCCAATTTGGCAATCTTGATGGATTCATTGGAGCTTACTGTATACCATTTGGTATCATAGTCCATAATTTTTGCTGAATTACATTTAATTATATGACCCATGTCAATGTTTGATAAGGGCACTGATATTTGCCTAATTTAAATTTCCCAAAGAAGTTTTGTGTGGTTGTATGCATTTTTTTTAAAAATGTGTGTTGTCATTTCAACATAACATCTACATCCATAGCAACCCAAGGAATGAATAACATTTGTGCGCTGGTAATGTGCGATATTTGATTTAAATTTTCATAATTTTTTTAAGGTGGATGGATTTTTAAATGCCCCTTTTATTGAATATTTTTTTAGTTTTCTTCTTACAGCTGCTGAGATTTCAGGAAAATAATAAAGAATTAACCATTTTCTTATTATTGGTTTTTTAGCTTTAACAATTAAACGATTTGGGTCCTAATATTAAGTTAACCTATCTGTGGCAAAACCAATTTAAGCACCAATACTTACATATCAGCATTTTTGTCCATGAGTTTGTCCAAGGTAGTTCAATATGAAATTGATGTCTGCTTTATGCACTGTCTGGATCCCATCTTTTCTGTTGTGACCGTTCACTTTACCAGCTCCGGCTTTAATATAGAATGTTACATTTCTTAATTTCACTTCCTGCAATAATGTTGCGCAAATTTATGACTGGTCACCTTACCTTATTATCAAACCATCATATTTCTAAATGTCCTTTTGAACTGCCTCACTTACTGTATAAGTCATTTAGCAGAATTAAGCAAGCAGTTTAAAACATAATTTTATAATTGCTAGCTAGTGCTAGTCTATGTTTGAAATATACAATGTAATGCGTGAAAAGAAAGGTTCTATTAAGCTTCAGTAATGTCTAATTTTTTTTAAATTTTTGATGGTCAGCATTTACATTTTTATTTACTATAGCACAGGTGCTGGTAACCCCATTCCGAAAAATGGTGATTCCGCCACCTCTGTCGGCATTCAGCCTACAATTGCCAAAATCTGTGAATCACATCGTTCCTGGGCCACCATCCCTTGCTAATGTCATGGCAATAATAATGGAGGACAACAGGATTTTTGTTTGCAGCCCAGCAGACACAACTGATAACTTAAATTTTAAGATAGAGAATGCTGGTGGCAATGGATTTAAGCCTCAAATCAAACCATTTTGCTGTAGAGGTGCCCTGGAGTGAGTTTTGCTTTCCTCTAAATTTTTTAAATGGAAGCTGATTTTGTGCTGCTTCTAGTCTGAAATTGAGTTTAGCTTCTCTCACCACTACTTGTAGCTGTCTTATATTGTCATGAAGCTTGACTTCAAAGTGTTATGGTACATACTTTTTAAAACATTGAAGCAACAATTTATAATTACACGTCAGCAAAGAAATTATAAGCTCCAAATCTACATATCATTAGCCATCAAAAAATATTTAACATTTTCATTTGTTGATTTACAGTAACTAAAAAGTTCCTTCAAAATTATAAAGTACTCTACAAATATGTATAAAAACCAATGCAGTAATAATTGATAAGTAGCAGACAGGCATTAGGCAAGTTTTACTTATTGTGAGACCCCATAAAGTGGTAGCACTACTACGGAATCCCAAAACGCTCTAGGTGAAATTTAACTTGAAAGAATGTTTGTATTATTTTCATCTCTTAAGTTTCAAAAAATGATAGCCACCTTTAATAATATCCAGATTGGGAGGGTTTTAGCTATAGATATATAGCTAATAATATAGCGAATTTAACTAGACTCCAAAGAAACTGGAAGTTTGTTAATTTAGATTTTAATTCAACCAGAAGGTTTATAATGGCATAGCTTGAACAGGCGAATTAAGACATTCGAAATTAACTTTGGACGGTGGACCAACCCCTCGAATTACTAGCACGAATACCACAAATGTAGGTTAAAATAAGTCTACTGTATTTCATTAATTTCAGTTAGGAATATTTTTTACTCTTGCTATTGTACATCATTACCATTATGAGCCACTTGAGTTCTTATCACATTTGAAATTTTGTTAATTTGGCTTCATAATTTCTTGATCATTCTATAGATACATTAATTTTGAGTGGCAATTTAGATTATTTGAGAGAATTTGCATTTTTCTAATTGGTCACATTAGTTAAAGACAATGGTAAATGAATTCACGATAACTGCAGTTACTGTCATGTAAGAATTTGTACGGCCCGTCAGTGGTGACACTGACAGTCTGACACAAGTGATTTCAAAACTTAAAAATGTAGTGCCTTTTTAATTAACAGAAAGAGCAAAGATTTGGCCATGGACATTTGGCTTATCCAAGATGTATTTATTTATTGAGAAGTTTCACATCACTAATCAAATATAGTAATGATGAATCTTCTTCCATAGGATTGTTCTAGACCTTATGCAATGATGGCTTATGTAGACTTTTCAAATCCGATTTATAGCTTGTCTTATAACAAGAAAATACATAGCTAAAGAGTTTAATATGCACAGTCTACCTTTTGCTAATTGAGCAAAACCCATTATATCCTTGGTTCTTGTAATCTTGCCACCTTCTTTCATTAGTAGCAATATGCAATCTTTTTTCAAGCAATATTAAAATTAAAGTTATTCTTGAATTTTTAGGAATGTCTTACTTAGAAAATTCTTGAAAACCCTTAACATTGAGAATGGTGGTAATCTCATTACAATTTATAATTCTTACTTCCAGATTATATTGGAAATGTCCCTTTGATTTGAGCAAGTCTTTGTACTTTCATCATTGGTCATGGGTAAACCAGGCAAATTTACTATTTGTCCTCACTGCAGACAACAAATCACATCTTGCTTGTTTGCAATATAACACATGTGCTGTGCAAAGTGAGGATTGTTTCACAGTAGTGTAAGTCTACATTGATTATTGTTGTTTTCTGATTCTGCAATATTAGTTATATCAATGATTTTGATTTCTCATCATAGAAAGTGCTTGCCTATGGAAGGGGATGTAATTCTTCTTTGTCCATCATCGAATGAAGTCGATACTGCCATTGAGATGTCAGATGGTTTTGTCTACAAGTATAGTTGCGGTGAGAAAAAAAAATTATTTGAGGGACTAAGGGAATTCTATGTATAGCTGCTTTTTACAAGTTTAAAGCCATAGATTTGTCGAATTTCAGAAAAAAATATTAATTTTGCAAATTAAAAGATGTTAGGGTTATGCAACAGCTTTTTAACAATTTTGAATTAGACTGATCGAGCAGTGTCAATTTTGAGAACAGTGAAATATTTTGTCACTGGAAAGTGTGCCAATGAAATGTGTAAGAAAACTATCTTCCTATTCATAAGTGTTCTTTTTAACCCAGTGCTGGTTACAATTACTTTGTGGATATTTTAAAGTATGGTTCTAAAAGTTAAGATTATGTTGTTGCTCCCGATAGAAGGTGACAATGGGTCTCACCCAATGATTTCAGATTGTGTTGGTTTATAAGGACTTCTCACTCATTAACATTTTTAACACCCCAATCGCATTCACATGAGGTGTCATGCAATCCTAGCCTCTAATTCACATTTTTGCTCCTCTCACTTATACAATAGGCCTTTCAATAAAGTTCTGGTAGGTCCACATGCCCTTAAAGATTGTTATCAATGAAGCTATTGACTGAGCAACATTAACCAGAGCAACATATCTGCATCAGCTATTGATCTTTAACCACTGATATTGCGGTCTTGTCAATAATAACTTTCGGTTTGTACATGTTTAGGGTGGACTGGAGTCCACCGAACCCATCCAGGATTCCAGTGCCCCATCATACACAATCAAACCTTTAATTTGTACTCATACACCTGCCTAGAGGCCTAGTTTCGTTCATTTGTACCAGCCATCCAAGGTACTTCAGCTTATTGGCTGTGTCTCTTGGCCCCCCGCCAAGATGGCGCAACTACTTGGCCTGAACCACAACCAACCGAGATCAGCGTATAGAGGCCTACCGCTACAGCAGCGCGCCATATAAACGCTATTTTCTTTTTTGGCCGCTTGTGGCGCTCTAACTCCACTAAAGCAGGCAATGAATTTCAATGGTGCTGAATGTAAAAGCCGGTAAAAACATCGCAAAAATGGTCGATTACCTCAAAAGTACACGTGTAATTATTAGAAGTACCCCCCCCCCTCCTCCTCTTTGTTTACAGCAGTGTACATTTCTATTTCCCCCCCCCCCCCTTGGTTGTGCATGTAAATTATGGCCCGCCCCTTATGAATGCCGCTCCACCTTCCACTGCATCTCGGAATGCATTGGCTTGTACCTGATCGAAAACTCGGTGCTCCTCACTATCACACAATAGATCTGATTCACCATCTTAAAACTTACTCCTGAACCACAGGGAACGTTCTACTTTTAACACACTATACTTCAAATGGAATGATTCGATGTCTTCTCCTTCTTGAGTTTATGGCCTCTGATGTAAGTTTTCTTACCAAGAAATCCCAAACTCTTGGGGAAAATACCCCAATCGAGAAATTCTTTTGGTGAGTCTTTGAAAAAAAAGACAAAAATACACCAGACCAAACCCTATAAAATGGCATCCATCCTATGTTTTGTAGCCGTAGACAAGACAACAAATTGCCTAGGATAAAAGCAATGCCAAAGTCCTCTCTTTTAATTGCTTCCCAACATGAATTCAGTTCCTGGTACCTTCGTCAGATGTAAAAATTTTGTTAGTCTATAAATGCATAACATGGACTTCAGTTATGACTTGGCTCCCATTCCTATTCCTTTAATTATGGCAACAAAAAACTAGTTATTCACGTGGATTAAATTTGATGGAGTCATAGAATTGCTTTTTAGATCCGCCTTGTTGATACTTTTTAGAATTATTTGCACATTACATAAAACAATAAATAAATAATAAATAAAATCAAATGTTATGGTTGTGGCAAAATCTGGCATCTTCCCTTCATCCCCTTATTTGGATGATTGAAGGTTTTCTAGCTTTTCCAATTAACCCTTTTTCATTGATTTGCAAAGGGAATAAAAAATGCATGGTGGGTAACTTTTTGCTTGGCTAGCTTTGATCTGATAACAAATTATTGTTAACTTTATTGCTTGATAAAGACCTGGTTTTCTATAAATAAGCTTACAAATTTCTTCATTAGGGTCAATTGGTCCTCCCTGTAGATTAATTAATAACATAGCTGAAGGCTTAATGTATAATCTATGGAATTATTTGAGAGGTTGTATTTGCCTTGCACTCTAATTAGGTTTCTAATATTTATAAGTCTTATTACAATAGCAGAAGCCTGTGCCCCCAAATCCCCTGATTGAGCTTTGCGCTACAACGAATGCTACAAAATGGTCCTTCTTTTTCCATGCTATTATACGATGGATTAGTTTTTCCAAGGATGGTCCAAAATTGTTAGAGATTTAATTGAACAATTATATTTAAGTCATAAAGAGTTTGTGAGAATCCTTTCTGAATCTGGGAATTACCCACACTTGCCTAGCAATGGGTAGACTTGGGTTAAATCCCAAGATCAGCTGTCCTGACTTTGGTTTTCGTGGTTTTCCAAAGTTCCTCCATGCTGGCGAATGCTGGAACAGTACCTTGAAAAAGTCGGCCACGAACGCATTCCTTCCCACCTTACTATTTCCTTATTCCTTCCTTCAACCCTTCCTCTCTTATTACATGCCTTAATTGAGCATGTGGGTTGGTGCTTGAAATTATAGCCTTAGTTGCTGCTGGCACCGTAAAAAATAAAAACCAACCAGCCAATGCAGGAATTACCCCCTAACTTGTGGCATTTACTTGCTGGCATTATGGTACTGAATTGAACAGTATTTCATTTTTTTCTCATTTTGTTTAAATGTGGATCAAAACCCATGGCTTTGCAATAATACATATTAATTCCTTTAACAAATTTTAACTGTTCTACTTTTAAAAAGATATATATATATATATATATCTTGAAAATTTTGCTACACTCTTAACATAGCAAAAGATATCACCTATAGTGCAAGTGTGGTTCATCTCAATGTGAGATACCAACCTGGAAATACTAAAAAACCTGGAATACTCATGGAAAACTAAGGGAATTTGAAAAACTTGGCGAAATTCTGTTTGTAAGAACTAGTACAGTAATCACCCTGTTTTGAGTTCCGCAATCTTGAAAACTACAGAAATCAATTTAAATAAACAGTATGTTAAAAATTAAGCTGAATGGGAATCGGTTCCTGTTTTCAAATTCACAGGGAATCTGCTTATTGTGTTGAGATGCTGACACACCCACGTTTTCCTTGTCATATTGTCCACTTTTTCTTCTATATTAAACAAAAAAAACATAAATATCATAAAATTTACATGTATATATGTATAGGCTTCTATTTTTAGTTTGAGATGCTCTCACTAACACAATGGACAATGATGCATGTCATAATTCTAATTATTTTCTGTATTTCAGTATTTTATTTGCAATCAAATAGATCCAAATTGCATTGTTTTCCACACCCTGTGGGATAATATCTGGAAAATGTAAAAGTTCCTTTTGTTTTTTTTTAAATCAACATTTTACAAATATGAATACGAAAATGACATGAATTACTGTACAGGGTAAAATTAGTCAACTTGTATAAATACATGTATGCTCAAACAAATTCCCTGTCAATTTTTTTTCTACATATGAGGTTGGGAAGTAGGCCTGGGTACCCACCACGGTGGGCAGATCAGATGTCAAAATATATCTCTGAAAATCTAGTGTAACCTGTCACCGAATTGGGCTTTTTAAATTATGTAATATTGCGACGAATGTGTTACTTTTTTGGGAATGGAAATCAATCTGTTTGCGAAAACGTGTTTCGGCGGTCCATTAATTTGATAACCCACAAAAAGAGTTCATATTAACAGTGCAAAACCATTTCTATTCAAATTAGAAATAAAACGTGTTCTGTGAATGGATATGAAAAAAGTAAGTTCAATAATACATGTATATTGGTTGAGTTGGCTTTTTTAGCCTTTTTCTGGAGAAAATCTTGGTTAATTCTTTTCCGTTCAACGGTTTATCTGCATTTATACTAAACCTACCTAGCTCATAATTTATAATTACCACTAATTATATTCTGACAGTTTAGCTATTCATATTCAGAGCAGCTCTATGCACTATTTAAAGAAAAGAAAATAATTAGAAAGAATTGTCCAAGCAGCTCCTCGATTATAACATGTTACGGTATTAATTTTATTTTACAAGCATTCTTTACACAAATCCTCTTACAAGATGATTCCCTGTCAATTTTCAAACCAGAACCTATATAGTTATGGTCAAACTACATGGCAATAGATTTCCTTCTGAAACTGGATTATCAACAAAAATGACGTCATTTTCGGTTGATAATCCAGTTTCAGAAGGAAATCTATTGCCAGAGTTTGACCATTTTACATGTAGCGTATATTTTTAAACCTGCTTTCAACGACAATTTGGTATGAATTTCAAATATTGTTTTTGGTTAAGATTGTAAAAATGTTTGGCTATGGTTTAAGCAGTTTAGATGTTACATACTCTTCCCTTGGTCAAATTTGGTCACATGCACTCTAATTGTCAATGGAAGAGCGTGTAACATTGCCTGAAATATATTTAATTTTCTTTGAAAATTATTCTAATTACTTCTAACAGCTTATAAATCTTGTATATGGCGCTTATCTCGATCCCTGTAACCACCCCTTTTCCCCATTTCCTCAAAATTCACCAAGCACAATTCAGGATTTTAAAAATAAATTTAGATAAACAATGTTGTCAGACGTGCTGTTATGAACATCCATATTTTCGGGAAGAAAATCCATATAGCAACTGCAAGGCATTCTGAAATATAGAGAACTGTAACTACAGTCCATGTCACATTGAGATGGCCACCGCTGTATTTATTCTTGCAACAGGGAATTGATAGGGAAAAGATGTGAACTTTTTTGCTGTGAAAACGGTCACACTGCAAACGTTTTTTTCACTATGGCCGCCTCCGTAATTTCAATTATTTATCAAAACTGCAACATTTTGAGGATCAACTTTATGGATCGAATAAAGATAACCAATACCATTACATTGCAAATAAGCAGGACTATTTTTTTTTGCGCGAGTTAACATATTAAGAATCCTAGATGTGCTGGCTGTCTCAAAGTGACATGGACTGTAAACATTGCACCAGAAACTGTTTATTCCTTTATCTGACAAATTTTACATAATAATAATAATATTTATTTAGCCAAAGCAGGGACATACAAAAGCAATTGCCTTCTAAATACAGAGTACTAAGAATTTACTAGTAATAAGAATTTACAATTTAAAAATTTACAATACATAAAATTCATAGATATCATAGCATTTCATGATAAAAAATTGACACATATTTAGGTTTAGGAAATAATGTTACATATTTATTCGGAAATCATATTCTCGTTGTTTTGTTTTATTTAATGTAAAACAAATGTGGAAATTTTGATTTTACCATGAATATCAAATTTAAATGAAATATATACAAAAAACCTGAGCTACATATAAATTTCCAAACACTGTTAGCAAATTTAAGATTATACCTGGATGTTTGTACAGTATATAAAATGTGATTGTTGGGAAGCTTTCAAACATATTACTGCGAAAATAGCATCATTTTAGGGACTATATAGGAAGAAATCTGAATTGTCCATGAATCTCAAAAAGATCTTTTTAGATATCATTACTCGTGTTTTGCTATAAGCTGTTCAAAACAAAATTGATCTTAAAAACCTGTACTTTTCCTTGTGGAATAACTGGCTTCTCAGATTAATTTTGTTTTGAACAGACTACAGTGACTGGCAAATGCTTTTGTGCAAGTATTGTTTTCTATTGAATCAGATATTTTCTGAAACAAAAATGTTTCGAAAACACGTCAATTCAATTCAATTCAATTCAACTCAGTACCCCACTGTCAGCAATTTAATG
>JAQFXX010000035.1:0-13505 GCA_034693985.1 Nemasoma varicorne
GGTATTTTGCCCCCCTACCAAATGGCATTAAATTGCTGACAGTGGGGTACTGAGTTGAATTGAATTGAATTGAATCCCACATTTTTAAACCTAAAAATAAATCCACAGCAGACGAAAACTTTTACTCAACTTTCCTTCCCCGTATGTTTTGCCCCCTACCTTTAAAAAATGTCTTGCAAATTTAACAAATCATGGAATCGAGAACCAGTTTTCGTTAATCACACACTACAACATTTACAACACGATATAATTATCACGCAAACTGTAACACATTTAAAATTCGGAAACATGAAACCTAGACATAATTGTTGCAATTGCCCCAAATGAATAATCCATTGTTTCATCACATTTCATTTGCTGGTCAGCTAGCACTTTTCGAACACGCAAATTAATTTACCATCTCGGGCATTCAATTAGCCCAAGATTTACATTAGATACCTTTTACTTGAAGCTGCATATATTGACTTAGCTTAACCCACTTAAGCCAAGAAAGAAACAGATTAGGACAGAGAACCAGAAGAAGAAGAAGAAGGGGGTTCTATGTTTCCATGTAAGGAATTAAAAATTCTGTCATCAGAATACCACTTCCTGATGAACGGGACCTCGTTCCAGAGCGAGGATACGCCTAAGTCAAACTGTTTACTTTTAAACCAGTTTGTGGTTTCAACACGCAAACATATCAAAATGAGAAAAAAGTTTATCAAGATGATTTACTGATGGCATTGCGCCTACTCGACTGAAAAATGCAGGGGAAGAACCATTTTTTGCATGCTAATCTTTATCTTAATTGGCAAAAATAAAATAACGAATCTAAAAAATTATTTTCGGATATCATTACTAAATGTTTACTTGTGCCCAACACATTTCTTATTTTTCCTTATAAATAAAAAAAAAACAACTTATAAATACCGTAAGCTTTTTTGCCTATTTTCATTCACTCAACATTAAGTAAACTTCAATTCCTCCTGACATGGAAAACGTACGTTAACGGAACTTTCAGATTTGATCATAAAAATTAAATTGTCAATAAACCAAATCATCGTTTAACACCCCCAACATGTGTAATTTTTAGTTTTTCGGTCAAAAAAATCAAAAGCATCGGTTTTCGGATTGTGCTGCCGCCCTCAAAAGTTGGCGAGTTTCTAAGTGGGGAACAACCCTGCAATTCGAGCGGTATTGACATTGGGCAGTGTGGAAGGACAAAGGTGTATGGGATTCTTGATCTTTACATATTCATTGAGATTCCTCAAAGGAATTCAGAATGACTCAAAAATATTCGGCAAAGATAAGAAAAAGATTCTAGAGATTCAAGATTTAGTTAGATTCAGAAAGAATCATAAGCATTCAGTAAGATTCTGTGGGAACCAATTAAGAGTTTAGGGAGATTCAAAAGGCTAATTTAGTAGGATTCAGAAAGATTCAATCATATTCTGTTAATTTTAGCGAATAAGATTCAGAGAGATAACCGATATAGAAAGTAGGAAAAAGCAAGTCGGGGTTCAGTGCGATTCGGATTTGATTCAGTGTGGTTCAAAGATTGATGTGTATATAGCTGTCAGATTGAGAAATTCAGTGTTTTATATTCCATGTGGTTTTTAAAGTCAAACTAACTCAATACCCTACAGCCAGAAAAGATAAATATTTCATTTGGTAAGGTAGGATAAAGGGGTCCCCGGTAAGATGAGGTAGGGTAGATGGGGGTCCCCGGCATACTGTATTCTAATATTTCACACACTTCCCCTAGGAGCCCGCGCATAATATCCTAACTAGGTGAAAACCAACATTTAAAATTTACATTCCAAGAAAACAGTAGATGCATAGCACAGCAAAATCATATACTCACACACTGAGTCAGGAAGACAATTAAAATTCCTCTCAAACAACCAAGTGAGTATGTCCCTGAAAAGTAAATTAACAAAACAAGATAAGTCGAGAATTATAAGCGGTACGAAAAACAAATCGAGAAAAATAAAAACTGGTATAGGCTGTTCAAAACATAATTTATCTGAAAAGTATATGATTCCTTATGAAATAGGCATGCACGAGGAAGATATTGGAGAAGGTAAAGAGGTAAGAAATCAGTTCATAATTTCACCTTTTTTATGTGGAATTGCCTGTTTTTCAGATCAATCTTGTTTTGAACCACCTATAGAGGCAAAAACTGGTAATGATGGAAGAATTCTTTGTTACCTTTGGAAGATATTTATGACAGCCGGATGAAAAGTCCGTAAACAAATATCGATCGATTAAGCCTTCCTTGACAGTCTTCCACGTCGAATGTATGACACAAAAATGACAACTGCCAATCAATGCCAACTTCTTAAAAAGTCACTGAGGCGCTGCTGCAAACTCTTGATAACGAACAATTAAAATAAACCCCACTGATATTCCTCCGATATTCCAGCGCTGCTACGGAGATAAGGTATCAATAATAACGGGCAATTAACTGCCAACGACGAAATATTCGTCAATTTCGGGAGAATTGATTCCGCGGTTCCACCTGCCCGCGTGCAGCAATGGCAATGATAAATCGGGGGAAAAGATGAAGCTCGGCCGACCTCAAAAATCTGCTCTCGTTCATTTGCTAGACCCTCTTTTGTGGTCGGCTACGTTTTTAAACACCTGGTGTGTCGTCGGCTTACAAAAAAAACCTAGCCAACCAACAACCAGTTTGTTCAATAAATAAAAATGCCCAGAAATAGCACTGCAACATCACTCAGGTATGCATCACACGGCGCAGTACCACTGTATTAATGACACACGAAGTAACAGCGGCAGCAACGATGTAAGATGAATGAACAACGAGAACAATTGAATGGAAGCTATTTCGGATAATGATCTTATATCCACCTACATTCGACTAAACTGCCTACAATTATCTAAACCAACATTGACAGATTCTTCAGGCCTACCGATCTTAGCTCACATATTAACCCAAGTTGTACATTTATGCAAGGTTATCTTACATCTTACCCAAGATTAGATAGCATCCCACTTACATTGGGGAGAAATAGTACACATCCAACACCATCTGTTGCATTTTACATAAAAAAACATCATGACTATGGTAGCATCCGTGTGTGAGCCCCTCCCCTTCAATAAATTGTTTAAATATTTGACGGAAGGTTAATGTTAATATGTTATTTTGTTAAATACACATGCTGCAGAAGAAAAAGAATTTTTGGCATGCCCTTGAGCCCCTTTGAACCAAATAGGAATAATTTTAAAATCTAGGAAAAATGAAATATTTTTTGTCTATGAGATACTATGCATACAGTATATGTACATGTATATGTGCATATGCGCATAGGTATATGTCCATAGATAGAGGGAAGGTGAAGAAGTTAGGAAGGAGACAAGAAAGGTTGGTTGGCTTTTGCGGGAAAGCCAAGCAATTACTAAGGCTATATGGCCATGGAAACAGAAGGGGGAGGGAAAAAGGAGGAAGGAGACAGTATGGTGGGAAGGAATGCGGTTGTGGCCAACGTTTTAAAGGTACTGTCCCAGTATTCGCCTGGAGGAACTTTGGAAAACCACGAAAACCAAAGTCAAGACAGCCGACACTACCTTGGGATTGAACTTAAGTCTACCTATTGCTAGGCAAGTGTGCTAACCACTGTGCAAATTAACCCAGCTGGGTGAGAGAGAAAGGTGGAAAAAAATTATGTCGGGCCGACTTTTCCAAGGTACTGTACGTCCGGCATTTGCCTGGAGAAACTTTGGAAAACCACAGTAAGGACAGCTGACCTTCGAACTGAAGCCAGGTCTCCCCATGAGGAGATTACGTCTGAGCTAACCCAGATGGGTGTCGATCTTGGACCTGAACCCAGATTTCTACATTACCAGACAACATTACCACAGATTACCCGGCCGTCGTCATTGCAACATTTGCAATTTCAGATACATGTACATGTACAATGTGCGTAAAACTGATCTCAGGTCCAACCTTGGGTTCCATTCCAACTTAGGCCAAAATTATGTGCTACCTACATGTATGGCCATTTGGCGATACCTTTAACCAAAAATTTAAGACACTTTTGACAGAGATGAGGGCATTAACCTTTTGACCCTCAACCAGCTTGTCCATCAACGCTTTCTCACCTGAGCGCAAGTGACCCGATCATAATGATCGGAAGGAGGCACACACTGCGAGCAATGATAAAATTCAGGCAACTTTGGATGATTGGACGCTGGATAAAATGTTATTATTTCAGATGGTGTGAAAAGCTCACATTAAAAGTATAATTATGATGTGAAGTGACAGGAAATTGTCATTCATATCAGCTACACCGTATTTCAGAGGCCACAACTCATGCAGTGCAACTTCATTAAATTTTTTGTCGGATTATTTTCGTCATGGTTTATTAACTTTAAAAAGTCAACCTTGTATGTTCAATTTCCAGGTTACTACAAATATTTAGAAACCAACTATTATGGATTCCTGTGTAAAAATGAGTGGAGGAAAAAATGACATCCGTTGCCCCATTATGATTAAAAGTACGTATCGTATAGGGAAAGTTTAATTATGCTCAACCCCATTGATCCATAGCCCAAATTAATCAGGCCAAAGAGTTGTTATATGAACAAAAATACATGTAACTTCGGTGCGAATATTTTCACCATGAAGTGCTTTTTTTCTGCCTTTAATTTGCATTATTGAATTTTATCAATATTCAGGCCCTTGAGGACCTAACTTTTGACCTCAGTTTTGGTGGAGAATCATTATGAAATTAAAAGTAGCTTCAATAGTTTAAAATGTGTTTAGCAATGGCAGACAATTTCAACTCTTTGAGCCCAGAAATGGATTCTGAGCCCAGAAAATCTAGACAAGGAACAAACATTTTCCCCGCATTCACAAGAACCAACAGTGTGATTCAGAGTGAATCTTAAATCTTTCTGATTCACGAATTCATTGCAACCAAGCTTTTTGGTGTAGGGCTTAGGATTAAAACAAAAGATACTGTATGTACGACTGGTAGGCCTGATTAAGATGTACAGTATAAAATGTCAAGTCTTTGCTTCAGGGAAACGTTTGGCAGGATCAAGACATAAGTTTCCGAATTTTGGGCAAATATTTTAAATGAAGAGGTGGCAGATGCACCACATGTATTTTCTGCATTGTTCTTGAATGAATGTTTTTTTACAACAAAGCCTTACGGCAGTGAATGTGGTAAGTCAACGTACCTAAGTAGCAAAAATACAGCTAATATTTTACCCTTTTTTCAGCCATAAGGAGGACTATAGCAATTTCGTACGGCAGCTACTTGCAATTTCGAACATAATGGACAACTATAAAGCAAGCAGGAAGACATAACAGAAGCAAAAATACATCAAAAAAACCACTAGCAAACAACAAAACAAAAAGGAAACAAGTTTTTTTTTTCAACATTTACCCCATCACTTGACTACTAAGGCATGACTTTTGTTAGTTTTACTGATACTTAATTCTCTTTTTTTACAGATCTCGATCCTGCTTTTACTTATAAATAAGCAAAACAGATAAGCTCAAGTGCTAAATGGTAAAATCAAATACATGTAATAGTAAAAAAGTAAGAAAGAGAAAACCACCTCTAGAATGCCAGACTGCTAAAAGCAAGCAGCCATTTCAAGATTCTTCTATTATTATGGTAAAGAAATAGGATTTGAATACGGATTTTTGTAACATTTCAGAAATAATCTAATTAAGTCTTGGTATTTTTCCATCTGGGAAGGGAAATACCGCTACGGGCACATCTGTGTGAGCATCCTCCATTTAATCAAAATGACTTCATTTTGCCACTACTGAGCATGTTCACACTTAGATGCTACAATGGTCATGAAGTTTTGCATAAAATGCAAAATATGGTACTGGATGCAGACTGGATGTGTGCTATTTTACCACAATGCAAGTGGGATTCAATCTAATTTTGGGAAAGATGTCAGCTATTCTAATCTTGCAAAAATGTAGGGGTTAGGCTGAAATGTGAGAGATGATTTTTAGATATGAAGATATTTTGTTTGCTCACCAAATATTTAAAAGACGTAGAAAACCTACTACAACTTTGAATTATGTAATGCCTCGATGATGCCTCACAAAATTTTCTGGTTTTCTGGAAGGTTTTATAAATTTCCTAAACTGCATGCAAAACTCCTTGGAGTTGTTGCTGCACATCTAATACACATTCAAATAGTTAAGGATATGCAGAATTTGCCACGAGAGGACTTGGGCTACTTTAAAATAAATTTGACTAAGAAATATTTCGAGAAATCGCAATTTTGATATTTGACAAGAAAACATCTGTGGAACTACTTCTTAGCAGCAGGATATGTGGCGCCAAGTCTCCCCAGCCTTTCCCCACGAGATTTGGATTTTTCATTTACAAATTCAGAAAAGTATATTTTTGTATAAAAAATTGCAAATTTAGACAAATTTAAAAAAATTGAAGCAAAAAAAAGCACTAAAAACTACAGCTGCTAAATTTTGAGCATGAGTGTTTCCCTTTAAGAGGATTCCTGGAAAAATTGCGAATTGGAACCAACTCACATGCAGATTCAATTCAAATTTGACATTGATGCCAATGCAAGAAATATTTAAAAAAATTCGAGAGGTTAAGCTCAAAAACTACACATGGTAAGCCTATAAACGTAATTATTTTTTGCTAGTGTTGCTGAATTGTGGTACTAGTTTGTGAAATGTTTTTACGATTTTTTAAATTGACCAGATATTTTTAAAAAGTGCTTCGAAAACAGGCTGATATTTTACCCATTCCTGATTGGCTTAAAAAATATTTAATTTTCTGTTTTATATACTGTAGAGTCGGAACTTTTCTAGTTCGTGAAATATTTTTCTTTGAGAGAAAAACTCCCAAAGAATGGAAAAATATACATTTGTGAAAAAAGTCTATGGAGATTTTTGATAAATTTTGATCATGAAAATGATGGTGCACGTGTTTTGTTCTGGATCAAGGAAGCCTCTTAAAAGGGGAAGACCCACATAAAATCATATTGTTGCAAAAATTAAATCTATATCGTAAGTATGAGAAAATAAAAAGCCAATCTTTACCTAGCAATAGCTATACATGTAATTACTAAAATCAATCTTTTTATATGCCCACTTACAACTGACTGCGTGTCGCCATCTTGATTTTTCATCTGCCGCACTGTAGTGACATAAAAGTATGAAGTCATACATGAAGTCATACGGTCTATACAAATTGAATGAAGCAAAAATCAAAATGGCGCTGCTGTTACTTGAGGTTTACTTGAGATTTATTTTATATCTTTCTTATAATTCATTTATTAATAGGTTAGTACGTGTAATTGTAATATATAAGAAGTAAATATTTTAAATATATCGTATGGATTTCATGTGGGTCTTCCCCTTTAAGTTTTAATCGTTATTCAATTTGAGTGAAAATTTGGATGACTGAATATGAGCAGTTACATAGCGAACATACTGTAGTGGTTAAAAGCATGTATTTACAAATTTTGACACCCCCATTCCACATTTACCGGATAAATATTTTACCGTACAGTTTTACCAATCACAGGCTCATAGCTCAACAGGTATGTTATCGTAATGGAGATCACTATCTCCCAAGACAGCCATAGGTTTCACGTCTGAACAAAAGGTTTCTGAAGTTCAATGAACCAGAATTTTTAATTGAGGTGTAATAATCAGATTAACTGTCCAGTTGATAAAACGAGGAAACTGATATTTCAATGCCCACTTGTATTCACACATTCAATATCTTTTTAAAAAGATGGTTTCATGGAGCTGCAAAAAAATAAGCAGCAGACAATGCACAGATAGAGTTCCGTTTTCAGCATTATTTTCCTCTTTCCGGGCTATTTAATTGACTCTAACAATTACGATCGAAACACTTTTCAAAACATAAGACCCAGTTTCCCTCCCGTCATTTAAAATAGGGCAATCATAATGTGTGCTACTATAACTGAAACATATTTTAGTAATACCACTCTGGTAATACAAATGACACACAATGCTGAAATACGAGCCGGTTTTCCTTGAATTTAATTTTTAAAAAATCTTTTGGCAGATCACATTCTAGGGAACTATCAACCACCTTTACCATGCCAAAATTTGTAAACCAATGCTTCGAGGAGAATTGTAACTGATCTTGAGAAATTGATGCCAACTTCACACATACTGTACCTGTAATTTATGTAAATTACTGTGCTCTAATGTGAACTTTATCCATTTTGGAAATTTCTATTACCCAAAATAAAATACTGTATACAGAATGAGCAAATCTATTTCTACACCAACTTTTAAGATACATACTTCCTAAATGGTCTGTCGGGTCAATTTGCCAGGTGAAGGAATCAAAAGTTTCTGGTGAATTGCTTATTTGCTGTTCTCTATTTTTAATTGGTAATGGGGATGTCAGGGGAACTTTAAAACTCCATAGCCCAATTATAATTGTCAGCAGAAAATGCTGGATAAATTTTAAAATAACGCACCATAGTTTACATAACTTGCCGCAAAGTAAGAGAGAACGTGCATGAGTTTAGGTAGCATAACAATTGAAAGCAACAAAAGTTGCCATGCTAGATGTCATCGTCATCTACGAACACGTTTTTCAAGATCATGTTGTAGCATGGTAACTTCTGATGTGCGAGCTGTTTTGGTGGTAGTCCAGAAACAGCTAGTTACCATAGCCACAGATGGGGCAACGTTAATTTTAGGTTTCGCTTGCTTTCGCCCTCAAACTTTATACTTTTCTCGTCAGTCGTCCAATCCTAGCCCTCTCCCTGTCTTAGTTACCAAACTCGCCCTCTCCCCGTTTACCTGGAAGCTCAGAGTCGACAAACTTGGGTTAGACTTCTTCCTTATTCACTTTTTATTTATTCGCTCTTATTTTTCATATAAGCTAATTTTTTTGGGAGTATTCTCACAAATTTGCCGCTCCCAAATGGCATTTTTATGGCAAGGTATGGGACACCATCTAACATACTTAAATGAAGTTTCGTCAACACCACATTTCTAACTATCTGTTCTGCCATAAGCCATTCTTTTTGCACAACTGGCCAGTTTTTGCATCATAAAATTCAAGAATGGCCTCATATTGGCCATTTTAAAAGCATATGCAATTTCTGAGGAAAAACTGAGTGTTTTTTCGCCAGATATAAAATGTCGGATACGATGCTTCTTCAAGATAATTCGATATTTCACTGTTAGGTTTGGTTGGCTAGGTTTTTGATTTCAAGTTTGTGACACATTTTCAAATATTAAATGGTGGACTGCAGCAGACAATTCAGTCGGGCTACCGGATGTTTTTGGAGACTGAACATTTTCATGCCGTCAAATTTTCCTTACATTGTTTTATTATTCATTTTAAATTGTTGACCTATCCCAAAAGCCCGCTCTATCGCCCATCTATTGCGTCCATGTTTGTTTTGACCTTTAGGTTCATTATTTTTATGAAACCAAATTGGAATTCTATACTGGAACATTTTCATTCAAAAGAAGACAGTAAAATAAAAATAGAAATAAAAATGCATTTGTCCTACCTGAAGCAGGTCTTGCGATGTGACGACGGTTGGCTTGGGGCGAGTAGATGGAAGAGATAGCATTTTTTTGCGGGACAGTCGAGGCAGAGGTAGACTGGCTTGTTGCTGCTGTGCTGTTTGTGGTGACGGTGGTTGTGGCACATTTTTGATAGGTTGTTGATGGTGGTGCACCATAGGCGGAGGAGGGCGGTCCCGGCCTTTGATTTCCTCTGGTTGGACGTTGTGGATGCTCCATCGCCGGTCTCCTTGGTTGGGGTGGCCATGATTCCTCGACCTGTGGTTCAGCTGTGTACATTGCGGCCCCAGGGCGGCGGGGCAGCCGCTCATCCCCTCCAGCGACCCTTCCCCTCCGCTGCTGTGGCGGCGTTGTGCCCATAGCTCGCGGCGCATTTCGGCGCCCAGGGGATCCCGTATTATATCCAGGGCGGACGAATGACATTGCAGTTGGCGAACTTGCCACTGGAAGTCTCTGGAACGAAGGCAAAAATGGGTCTCAAGTGCGCCACAAAGAAACTTAGCTACGGCACTATTTAACGCTGCGAAACCACGGCTAGAGAAGAGAGACATTTAACATTTATTAGGCTGACAGATGTTTACCTGCTACCGTAGTGGCATCCGTTGGCTAAATCCACGCCACTGTCCTCGCTGGGAGTGCGGAGATCATCCCCATACGGGTCTTCGTTTCCCCAATAAAGCCCTTGGGAACTGGCTGACATTGCATGGCGTGGGCTGTCGTAGATTGAAGAGGATTTTCGTCTGGGGTCGGGGCCAGAGGAAAACTGAAAAGATAATTGGTAATGTTCAGAAAGGAACAATAGGGTGGGAAATATGGCTGGACTGACATTTCCAAATTTGGTATTTCCTTATTCTTACAATTAATCTATAAGAATGCTCTCTGGGATTCCCACTAAAATCTCGAGGTCAGTTTCTTTGAAAATTTTGAATTTTACCGACTTTCTGACATGTTTACCAATTTACTGGGCAATTCTAAAAAGATTTCTTATTTTCAAGTTATCCATATGTATTACATCTTTGGAAAATGCAATTATGTGAAATGACATTTAATCGAAAAGAAGTCGAACCAGCTAAAAAATAAATAAGAAGCTAGGGATGGCAGAAATACACACCGAATGTCGGGCTGGTCCCTTATCCTCTTTGTAGTTGTGATGGCAAACAATTTTCCCCATATTTTTATCCTAAACAAAAGAAGAATTGAGAGAAATTTAGGGTTAGATCTCAATTGTAGACAAAATCCTCAACAATCCAAAATGTAGAAGTAAGAGAATGACAGAGTGAGGAAGGCGCCCCGAGGCAAATGTTTCATTCGTTTAAAAATGTTAAGTCATCAGCTTTCATGAGTTTCTCGAAGAAAATCTCGCACAAAATATCGCTAACTCCCTATTACATGTATACATTTTCTTCTTAATATAAATATTTTTCAACCTACCAGAGCCGTATATCTGTAACAGTCTGCCGAACTTCTCCGTGCTTTATCCGCCTTTTGGTCGGCAACAAGATGTTCTAAAGAAGAACCTAATTTTTGGCACGTCTGAAATGCAAAAGGTAATAACATCAGATCAAAATTTGGTTATTGGTCATTCAGAGAAGTTTCATTGCAATAACACTGGGTACCTTCTTGATCTCTAATTCCCGACTGTAAATCAAATCGTCAAATTTCTCCCGATCATTTAGGGGCATCAGCTCTCTGATATCTGACAGCAACGAGAACTGAAAATAGTTCCAAATGCATCATGATCCATAAAAACAATAGAAAGCTATAAGAATTTTACATAATCTTTCATTTTCAAACTATTTTTGAACCTTGGGAACTGCTGAGAAATTTGCTATATCCCCACCATTTTCTAGATGAAGGAGCAGGGTGGTTTATTTACCTTATCAGAGGTGTTCAGAACCTCAAGTAAAACTGCGACAAACGCATCCAGAGTCATTTGTCCTTTCTCGTATTCGGTGCGGTAATAATTCAAAGTTGATTCGTCCTTTCTAGACAAAACCAGCTTGGCTTTTTCGTTGAACATTTTCAATACCTCTGGATCAGTCATCACAAAACAGGCACTCTGCAGTTCATCATCTGTACTTATGCACGATTGGCTGCAAGAACACATTTCAGGTTAGTCTACAGTTCTAATTTGCTATATAAAAAAATCCGGGAAAGATGATAGGGATTTTCCTCCGCAAATTCACTTACACATCTTCTTCGGCTCCAGGTAAGCCCCAATGCATTTCGTCGTACATGGTGCACGAGAAGGGAATTTTGCCAACGTCCAAAACCTTCATTACCAGATGTTTGGAATGCTTTAAGATGCGGACTGCCTCGTCGTGGGTGATGTCTTCAAAGCTAGCATCATTTACATCGAGAATTTGATCACCAATCTTCAAAAGACAAACAAAATTACGTATTGCTCTGTCAGTCCGACCATAACACAGTCATCTCAGAAACTACACAACCGATTTTAATTCTATTTTTGAACACTATTAGACCAACCCTCAATCTATTTTCAAATATCAGTTTCAAATGTACCAAATATTTATTTACATGGAAATTTATATGACCTCCACAAGACCTGTTTTTAGTTAAAGGGTCAATATTTTATTTTTTTTCGCTCAACTATTCAGAGGACCTTCTTAATTTAAATTTCTTGGTTAGGTTAAGAAAAGGATCTGATTTAGCATCCGACCAATGTTATAAAACCGGAAAGGAGCGAGGCACCCAGCAGGGATATGGGAATATATGGGTTCGGTCCCAAGGTTTGCTATTCGGACTTTTTTCGTGTTTTCCAAAGTTCCTGCAGGTAAATACAGGGAAAGTACCTCTCCTCTCTCTGTATGTGTGACGAGGCCAATACCTTGGATCAAAGTAATGGAGAAAGAGGGGCGCTAAGTGGAATTTTATTTTCTTTGGCCTGTCTAACGAAACATAGGTCATGTTCCGCAGCTAAAAAACTGGAAAAAATAGACATAAAAGTGTGACGTAGACTTAAATTTGAAATCACAAACCTGTAAATTAGCCCTGTCCGCAGCCGAATCTGGATCCACGCCTGTGATATAAATGCCAAGCCCATACTCGGTGCCACC
This sequence comes from Nemasoma varicorne, assembly GCA_034693985.1. Taxonomy (NCBI): domain Eukaryota; kingdom Metazoa; phylum Arthropoda; class Diplopoda; order Julida; family Nemasomatidae; genus Nemasoma; species Nemasoma varicorne. The sequence continues at coordinate 12,607 of JAQFXX010000035.1, forward strand.
TCTTATCATCAAGCCTAAACTCTCCCCTTCTTCTAGGCTCAGCATCACCTTAAAAATAACCAATTCTGTATAAGAAAATGCAGGTGAATTTCTCATCTGTATAAAAACAAACGTACTTTTTTTACTTTACTGCTCTGTCCAATGCTATAGAGAGACCAAGTGGAAGAACTGCGATGGAACTGAGGTTCGTATTCGTCCGGCGGTGAGACGCGGCGGCCATTTCTATCCACCCAAGTGTATGTCTGGTGCAATATGCACGTACTAGGAATTCGACCAACGGCACACAGGGTCATGTGAAGAGTGCTGAATGACTTTAGGATCTGGAATAGGGAAGTAAATAAAGTCCTTCGAAATGAGCCGAGATACGAGAAGACTTAAGTTGGCAGAAAATAACTAAAAATGCCACAATTTCAGGAATGATTATGGGAGATAATTGGAAATCCACACAAATTTGTGGTTAGCATCAGGAAAAGGAAGCTAATAGGGAGAACTACAGATGAGAAGATTGATGAATAGATGATAGGGTTGATTACAGTTAGCCATCACCATGGTGACAAAACAAAACAGAAGTAAATGCGGAAATTAGATCAGTTACTAAGGTAAATATGGGGGCTGCAGCCTTAAACAGAAAAACAGTTAAATAGACATAATAAAAGCCCAGCGAACGATAGGCCTATGCATTAAAAACTGACGCTCAACAACGGCCAATTTGCTTATAATCAAGTTAAAAAGGGAACTCCATTCCTCGATTTTTCTATCTTTTCTATCTTTTCGATACCCAAATATTACCAAAAATCACATTCAACCTGGAAAAGATGCATATTATTGCATGAAAAAAGCCACATGTGACGTCACATATGGTCTTTTTAAAAGGAAGCATAGACCAACTGTGCATTTTT
>JAQFXX010000036.1:0-13434 GCA_034693985.1 Nemasoma varicorne
TGGAATGCTGATCTCTGTCTGCATTATTTTCCTGCCTTCTTTCCTAACCTTGATCGCAATGGAGTTGTTCTCCTACGCCAATGACGTCACGCTCAAGTGCAATCCGAAATACGGCGTCACGAGAGAAAATGGGGCGGGAACTGAAAAACGCGTGGATGAATTGAATTTTTCACATTCCCCATGTTTATATTCAAATTATAACTGAAAACATTTTTAGGTTTACCCATGTTTAAAAAAAAAATTATTTCCTAACTTTTTCATAACTTTTCACATTTTTTGCCTGACTTTTTCATAATTTTTCACATTTTTTGCCTGACTTTTTCATAATTTTTCACATTTTTTGTCTCACTTTTTCATACCTTTTCACAATGTTTGCCTGACTTTTTCATAACTTTTCACATTTCGTTTTCATAGCTACCTTTTCACATTTTCTGCCTGACTTTTTCATATCTTTTCACATTTTTTGCCTTTCTTTTTCATAGCTACCTTTTCACATTTTTTGCCTGACTTTTTCATACCTTTCACATTTTTTGTCTGACTTTGCCTAACTTTTTTAAACCTTTTCACATTTTTTGTCTAACTTTTTCATACATTTTCACATTTTTTGCCTGAACAGCATTTGTCGTGTGAGGTGACAACTGTCACCTTATAATTCCACTCAGTACCCTACTGTCAGCAAGTAAATGCCACATGTTAGAGGGTAATTCCCACCTTCAGGAGGGATTCTCCCACAACATTCATGAATTAAACATCATTGTTAACATCATTGTCACATGCCTACTTCTGTGATAAGACTTAAAAATATTAACAGTTTCCAGGCAAATTAAACCCTTAAAACCATCCCATAGATAAATTCTCCCGCATTGATCGCAATGATTTCATTCTAAATTGTGGAGTAAGGGTGTTTAATGTCGCTAATACATGGGTGTTCCGTCCCAATTTTCTTATCATTCTACTTCTCCCGCTACCGCTTACTAAATGAAGGGTACCGAGATGAATTGGAACGGGCAAAATATTTTCTTGTAATTTTGTCAGAAAACAAGATTTTTCGACATACGTTGAAATGAAACAATTTTTAAGACTCCACCTGGACTTCTTTAGTTTTTAAATATTTTAGGAATAGGTACCCTTTATTACAACTGCAACCCCAAGGAAATGACTATTTCCGTCTTCCCCCAGGATTTTTCCTTTTCTTCCCATTTCCTGGCGCTTTCAGTCAATCAGTTTACATTTAAATTTTTTCCACACCTAATCCTTTAAATTTGCTATAATAAAGCAAGGCATTGAAAACTGGGTGAAAGTAAATAAGAGAAAAAGGGTTGAAAAAAAATCCAAAAAGTGGGACATTGCCACAAGGCTAATAGGCTAAAGATATTAAAACAGACGTCATTTATAAGCAGGCCTACACAATTTTTTTCTATCTTAAAAAACTTTTCATTCATAGAATTTTCTGCAAGGAATTGGGAAAAATTAATGAAAACAATTTTTTTGATTGGGAGTACAAAATAGTCCAAAATTTTTAGAAATTAAACCTGGTGACTACTAATTCTTCCAAACTGAATTCCCTGAGTTTTCCAGGTTGGTAGTCACCCTGATTTTAATTTAACAATGATGTTTAAGTCATGAATGATGTGTGACATTTACTTGCTGACAGTAGGGTAATGAGTTGAATTGAGTATTCTCCGCCAGGAAGAAAATCTGACACCTATTTTAAATGTATAAGAAAAAAAATTCACCAAACCCTAATAGATTTTCCATAAGAGGCAAAATTAAATTCTGATTTCCTAGAAATTTATCTTACCAAAAGGCATTTTATTTCAGTTAAATTGTTTTCAGAAAAACTTTAAAATTTCAAGTTTTATGCAATTTTGCATTAGTAAAAAACCCATACAGGATTTAGAAGCTGATATGAAATTGATAGGACGATTTCCAAAATATAAAATATATTTCAAGCACTACTGAATTATTTCAGTAATTATATCCAAAAAGAATTTTTGGGATTCATAATTTTGTTTTCGCTGTTTACCTCGAAAATTGTCAAACCAAATTTACATTGGCAGCCATGTTAAAAATTAAGCTGCTTGGGAATTGGTACGAAACTTTCAAAAATCACATCCCCAAAGTGATTCAATTCAACTCAGTATCCTTCTGCCAGCAAGTAAATGCCACATGGTGGGGGGGGGGGATCATGGTGAACGTAATAGTCTAACAATGTACTAGAAATAATTGTACCTATGGAAACAAAAAAATTCAAACATACTTACAAAATTTGATGGAATTTCTCATGGTCTTGGGAATTTCTTATGATTTACAATGCAAATTTTCCGCAATTACTTTCACAGTCAATTATCTTTAACCATTCGCAGGATTTCTGGAAATAAAAAGAAATTGCTTATATTAATATCAAAAATTGAAAAAATTGAAAATTGAAAAAAACTAACAAGTTTCATGGTGTAAGCAGAATAGGGACTTAAAAAGACTTCGTGCGGAATATATTTCCGTACGAAAACATAAATTGTGACGTCACATTCACTGGAAAAGTTCAATTTGTACGCGATCCTGGTTGGAAGGACGGCGTACAAATTGAACTTTTCCAGCGACAGTCCGAGTGATAGGACAATGGCGAAAATATAAAATGAGAAAAACTGTTGTGCATTCAGAGTATAGGCTGGTGCACTCAGGGAACCAAGTTCAGTTAAACCTGGTTATGCATGCTGTCGTCATAGGGACGAAAACATAGTGTGGAAGTCTCCTATTTGCTCATTGCGCACTATTAATTCAAAACTTTGTAAAGTAAAAACTAGAAACTAACACATGTAGCGACATCTTTCGGTTTCATTTTCAACTTTTGTTAAATTTACCCAGTTAGTTTTGTATTTTGGCTACAAGATGGAGCTGCAGGTCTACACCTCTAGGGAGATTTTTTTAACACCAGCACTTAGCCCCTCTTTAGTTTGAAAATTACCAAATAAAGTTTGCTCGTGAACAAAACATAAAACTCAACAATTAAAAAACAAATACCTAATAATATAGTTAATTTCTACAAAAACTGACTACCCCCATATTTAATTATAAATTTTAGGATTAAGGCTGGGATTCTGCTAAGGGTTTAGGAGATAATTCTACCTCCACATACATCTTTCAAACATAAGCCCAGATATACATGTAGTTGGCACTCAGCATTAAAATCCAATTCACATGTCTATTGTGCTAGCAGCAACTGAGGCTATATTTCTGGCACTAACAAGATTCTTGCTCAGTAGGAGTTATTAAGGGATGAACCAGGAGACAGTAGGTTGACGTTCAGTGGAACCACACTGGCACTTGCCAACAAACTTTATATCAGGCCCAAATAGGGAATTGAGCCCAGGTCTCCTTGATAATCAGTACAAAATGTGGAGACTAAAGCACAGCACATGTATGACCTATTCAACTCAGTACCCTACTGTTTGCAAGTAAATGCTACATGGCAAGGTGGTCATTCCCACATTTAGGAGGGATTAGGAGGAAATAGTGCATTCTTCTGGTTGCTGTCTTCCAGGTACACGTAAAGTTATTTCGAACACCCTCTCCACTTCCATGTCTCTAAAACTATTTTGAGGGGAGGGGGGGGGACCATAATGGAAATGGAGAATAATAAGTCGTATTACGGAGTAGAAATGTTTATTCGGAACTTAATATAAGCAAAAATTTCTATAAATACAATTTGAGAAAAACATCAAAATGACTTGAATTATAAATTTAAGAGATTTACAAAGATTTTGAGATTTAATTTATTCTGCTTCCTTTTCGTGACAAGCGCAGTCATCTTTGCACTTGCACACATCTTCACATCCGGCTCCACAGGAACAGCTTTTGGCAACTGAAAAAGAAAATAAAGTTTAAAAAATCTTTCACCAAAAAAAATTAGTAGTAATTTTTTTTTAAATTATTTTGCTAACTTTGGAGAATTTCGCCTCTAGGATCTAGACTAAAAACAATACAGACAGTTTATCCCTACTAAGTTAACTTAACATTATAAACTCGGTACCCTACAGTTAACCAATTAGCCACTCGCTAGAGGGTTAATATCCAAATGGCGGAAAATTTTAAACAGGACTAAAAGCTAAGAGAGAAAATAGAAACTTTAGTTTGAACAAAAGTTTAAAAAAAAATAAATGGTCAAAAATTTTGCAAAAGAAATCTGCTAATAGAAAAACTTTCTGCTAAATTAAAGAAAATTTGCGGTTAAGTCAAAAATTGGGAGCCCAAAAATTTAGACCCAGAAAACTTTAAATTCTGAAAAAAAAATGCCATCATGACATCACAACTTGGGGCAAAGTTTCCAGAAAGATATTTCAGGAATTTTACCGTTTTTAGAAGAATTTTTTTGAACAACTCCTATGTAAAAACTCCACTAATCTTTAATAGCTCTCCTCCAGAAAGAGAAATTAATTTTAAAATTGACCATGCCCAGAAATCAAGAATCCCTCCTTAGAAATTTATTTCACGAAAAACGTAAAAATGGCACACCCTGTACCAAATCCCCAAAAAGTTTCGAAGAAATCGTGGCATTTCTTTATTTTTTCTCTCAACAAAACTAAGTTTTCAACATTAAAAAGTTGTCTGAAAATAACTTGAGGGGTTAAAAAGCCATGTTTTTTTGCCGTTAGCCTTAATTTAAAATTGATTTGCCTCAATTGGAAAATTAAAATTTATAATATTTTTTAACAGAATTGGAGAAGTTTACTGAGAGGTCATTCAATTCTACCTCTTGGAATCTCAGTCCATTAAAATTTGTATGCAAGCAGAATTTCAACACACAGTGCAAAATTTCACGGTAATGCTCGTACAGTGTATATTAAAATTTGAAAACAAGTAAAAACCTTAATTTTGTAGCCCAGAAAAAAACACTGGATTTTCAAGCCCGGAGAAGAAGCAAAAACCTAAATTTTGTAGCCCAGAAAATTGCAAACAAAACTTGGATTTTTTAGCCCGGAGAAGAAGAAAAGCCCTAAATTTTTTAGCCCAGGAAATTACAAAATAAACCCTGGATTTTTTAGCCCGGAGAAGAAAAAAATCTGGATTTTCCAGTTCAGAGCTTACCAATAAATACCAAAATTTCTACTAAATCCCCAAAAAGGTTTTAATATATACATACCAATGCATTTGCATTTGCAGTCCTTCTTGCAGCATTCACAGGTGCAATCGGAGCCGCATTTGCAGCCTCCCTTGCAAGTACAATCTGATCCTAAAAATCAAAAATTTGATTAAAAAAGAGATAAAAATTTGGCAAAAAATTCAAAACAGTTTGGAAATGACAAAACTTACCACATGAGCAAGGCATGATTTCAAAGTTGAAAATAGGCGAAGAAAACTTCTCAAAAAATCTTGATTAATCAACAAAGTGTAGAATTGACGGGCAATGTAAAGTTGACCAGCGGTCACACCCCTCTATATACGATTCTTGAATGGTAGTAACGTGTGCAAAATTTGGAGGTGCAGGGTGCATTGCTGGGCTCTGATTGGTCAGTTTAAAACCTACACCCATGATACCGACTTATCAATGAAATATGATGAGGTCATCACAACTCAAGGCTAAAAATTTACAACGTGTTTATACAACCAACGACTTAATACGAGAGCAATTTTTTAAAGTTGAAAGTTTTCTGCCATAGAGAATATATGGAGGGGAATTACAGAGGAACTGTCAACTTTAAAAAAATGAACTTTGAAAAAACCGGCTTTTTGTATTCAAATAGATGACGGTTGGCACACAGACAACAATTTACATTGGAATGTGAAATGAATTGGCGCCTAGAGATATTAATTTCTTCACCAAAAATAAACACTTGTTTATTTTGTCTGAGTTTGTTGATGTTTTCTCATCGAAAACAATGAAAAATTTGCTGATAAGCCCTAAAAGCTTGGCTAATTTTCAGGAATTCTTGAATTAAATTATGAAATAATCCTTTTTTAAAATCACATGGTAAAATTGGTATCAAATACCCAGTATTGGATTACGATTAAAATACATTAAAAAGTGAAAACGAAAGCCATTTTTGATCAAGTTTATTTCCATCGATTTTTGGCAATTTGACAATTTTCTATAAATGGTTGGAAACCATTTTTCTTATCAATTTAAGTGCACATACAGTACATGTAAATGAACTTAGCCAATCCTACTTTACGTGTATTTCCTTTAAGAAATGGGGTGTGCCGGAGGTACAGGGTTGATACTTACCCCCCGAAGATTCATAAAATTTAAAATTCATAGATTTACCCTACAGTAAATCCAAGAGTTTAGATTTTCATTTCATTTGGAAGGAGTTGGGGGTTGTACTGTAGGTTTAATGCTTAAGAGGCTTCCTTGTCAAGAACATACATGTAATGGCCAATTTAGCCATCCATAGATTGGCCTCTAAAATGGGTTTCTAGAGAAGATTTCTCTAGAAATGGCCTATACTATAATGCTTAATTCTAGAGCAAATAGCTCTAGAAATGGTTTTAGAGGCAAAATCTATGGTCGGCTAAATTGACCATTAAAGCGTGCAACATTTTTTTCCAGACCAGAAATTGGTAAAAACCAAATTCTCCATAGACATTTTTCAGAAAAGTCAAATTAAAAATTGCTCATTGATTTTTTCGTCACAGAAAATATCTGACCCCCTAGAACATTACCTTAACTCAAAGGTATTTAAGTTTGGTTAAATTTGATGGAATGAAAATGTAGTTCTACCTCTTGAAAAACTTTAAAATTTGAAGTCTATGGGATTTACTAGTACTTGGATGACGAAAACTCACAGGATTTATATAAGCTGTTTTAAAATTAATTGGATAATTTTTTTAAAAATGAAAAAAATATCTGAGGCACTAGAAAAACATTTAAGTAATGATATCCAAAAAGAATTTTTGAGATTTATTATTTAGTTTTTGAGTTCTACTTTGCATTGGCCGCAATGTTCAAAATTTGCTGCATGAGATTTGGAGATTTTACAAGGAACCCTCTTAAACAGCAATTGAGACTATTATTTCAGAGGAGTGAGAAGACCCTCACACACCCTTGCTCTATTCCCTCATAATCCCCTAGAAATAGTAATTCTCCTAGACCTCAAGTAGCATAATCCATCATAGACCTTCAGTATTTACAGTACATTTGTATTCTCACAAAATCTGCCAAAATCCTAATTTCTAATCATTATTCACGTCAAAATAAACATACTGTAATCCTCGGTAATCCCTCAGATTGTTTCCCCTCACTCTCATACAAAACACGTTGCCCAAAGAGATACCCATACAGTAAGTTTTTGGCAGACTTATACCCTCCAAAATGTGGGAATTACCCCCCTACCCGGTGACATTTACTTGCTGATAGTAGAGTACCGACGAGGTGTTCCCCACTCTTCAACTTGGTGGACGAGGGCTTGGATCCTGGAAATGTTTTAAATATGGGATCCAAGACCGCAATCCGGGATCCAAGACCACACTCTGGGATCCAATACCTCAATTTGGGATCCAAGACCTCAAAATTCAAGATTCCTGACAAAGTGGACAAGGAGTTTTAGGAGTGGGAAACCCCTCGAGTACAGAGTTAAGTTGAATTGAATTCAAGGTATCTACAGGTTGGTTAGTTGTTTGCTTGCATTTTTCTTACAGTACCAGCAACAACTTAGGCTATATTTCAGCCGCAAACCCACACACAGATTACGAAGGCAGGAAGACAGCTTCCAGGATAAGGAACTGGGAAGACCGTGGTTATGCTGACCGCTCTATCTCCAAGGGGTGCATGTTTTAATTGAGAAATTTGGTTGCCATCGTATAGCCGATAGATACTTTAGCTCGCTTCCGGTCAGCCTAACCATGGTCTAGCCTGAGGAACTCATAGAGAAGTGGGGAGACAGTAAGGTACGTGGGAGAGATACAGTATCTGTCATGTGCAACTGTCTCTGGAAACTTTGGAAAACTACGGTACTAGCTGGCGCATTTCACATTGCGATGGCCAGCAGTTTAGATGCTGCCTGCTTTTCCATTGGTAAAAACTGGTACAGTGCACTGAAATGGCAAATGGAACCAAGGTGGAGCTGTGCTAACATCTTAACTGCTGGCCATCTTAATGTCGAATGAACTGTAGTCCAGACAAGGCCTCGCCAATAATTGCCAGACAGTTTTAATCATTATCACTGCTATAAGCTAACACAGATGGGTTATCTGATGCTCTTCAATAAAAAATTTCAAACAATATTTTGATTATTTTTCTGTTTCCTAGATTTAAATGTGGAAATGTGTATTTCAGCTCTACATTCCAGGAATGTTATAGCGCTAAAACAACTTCGGCAAATCTACAGTAGTTTCCTCCCTTTTGCAATATAAGGGTCCATTCACAATTCAATGTTTTTGTCTATGTTTCAATAAAAAGGCTGTTCATTAACCTTGAACTTCCCACTGCTCCATGTCAACACATGTAAAACGTCCCCCTATTTTGTTCGACATAATTAATGGACAGTCTTTTTATTAAAACAAAGACAAAAACATTGAATTGTGAATGCACCCGAAAAGTCATCATTCCTAGGATGCTCAGTAGCCATCCCTAGCCTACCAAATTTATTTTCTGTAATTTGAATATTGTTTCTTTTACATGTATTTGAATAAAAACGTGAAATAAAAGACCAATGTTCTTGGAATACTCATTGCAGCGTATTTTGCCGCTCAACATTCCTGGAATTTTAAGCGCTAACACAAGCATAAATCTTCCCCCCTTAGTACCATATTTCATGCAGCATTCCTCCGATGTCCAGTAGTCATGCTTACCTTATAATATTCCATGAAATTCAAATATTTCTTCTTTGATTGAACATAAAAACATGATAAAAATATGAAAACAAAAAGATGCCGACGCCATTTGCAATTTCCCACGGTAGAAAAGGAACGTCACGTGATTCAACTCGCGCCCAAACGCGTGCTATGACGTCATAAAAATACCGGGTGTCACAAAAGTGAAATTTTTAAACGAAATCCTAAGAGGTCAAATGGGAATAAAAGTCTAAGGCGTTAACCCCTCTTAAAAGTGTTAACTTCGTTTATCCAACCAGACAGACAACTCATTGTAATGGATTAAAAATCTTATGAAATAAATAATCTTATGAAATCTTATTGAAATAGTATGAGTTTCAGGAACAACAGCTTCTCAAAACCAAAATGAATAATAATCCGTGCAAGAAACAAAAAAGAAAAAATTACCTAAAAAACATTTAGCATAAAACTGATTAGTACCTTTAAAATAAAACTGCAAAACATTTCTTTACTTTCTTTTACGCAATCTCCGGAGTACCTTGCCCTGGATATCCACTGCCTCAGATGTATTCTAATTAGAGAACAAAACAAATTTAGACAAATTTAGACAATTATAGTTTTAATAAAACAATATAGCAAGATAAATCTATTCGATCAAAGCTATGCATTTATACCTTTAAGCGAAAAAATTTAAAAAAAGAACTGTGATTTTGTTTCCCTTGTTTCCCTTCTAAATTTGGAGGTGAAAAAATTAACACCGCTGAGCATCACCTCAAAGAATGGAACTAGTCCAATTTTCCTTAATCCCCTAATTTTAACAACCAATTTCAACAAAATTTTCTAAATTCTCCTTGTAATTTTGTTTGGCTTACCTTGACAGGAGAGCACAGAAGCACATCGTTTGCACTAGATTTCTTCTGTAATGTCATTTTAGCAGACTTTTTCACCGTGCTGAAGACAAATATCGGCTCTGATCCAGAATCTGAAATTTCAAGGAAAAAAATGATGAGAAAATGAAATTAAAATCCAATCATTCCACATAGACAATGAGCATCAGCAAGAAATGTTTCACGGTTAATCTACCATTTGTTTAATAAAGGTATTAAAAAGAAGATTTGTCAAGAAAAGCCTCATGTTTCGTTAAAGCATCACAAGATCTATTCCAGATCTATCCAGCAACGAAATTTTCAGAATGTATACTTTCACAATTCTGAACTTTAAATAAAAATCAATTCAAATAAATCTTCATGAGGCTCTCGCGAGGGGTGCGACAATACCAATTTTGGTGTAGGTGATTTGCAAATCTTGGCAAATCATTAATGATTTTAGGGTGATTTGCATTCATCTGCATTGACTTGTGACTACAAAATGATTTGAAAATGACAAGCACTGATTTGCAATAGAATTGCATGATTTTAACTGATTTGCATGATTTTTAAGGAATTTGTGAAATTTTTAACTGATTTGCCTGTGAGTTGCATCTGATTTGCAGTGAATCGCATAAGATTTGCTGTGAATTGCATGATTTTTAACTGATTGGCATGATTTAAGTGATTTGCATGATTTTTAAGTGGTTTGTGTGATTTTTAACTGATTTGCGTGTGAGTTGCATCTGATTTACAGTAAATTGCATAAGATTTGCAGTGAATTGCACTGATTTTCAAGTGATGAGCGTGATTTTTAACTGATTTGCATGTGAGTTGCATAAGATTTGCAGTGAATTGCACTGATTTTCATGTGATTTGCAGGAGTTTATTTGCATGATATTCAATTGAGTTTCATTATTTAAGTGATCAGCAATGAAATTGCATGATTTGCAGGAGATTTTTCTCTGATTACCATTGATTTGTAATTGATTTGAGTTGTCGGCGGTTTTCCTAAAGTCGCAAAATTCGTGGCAATATCTTTCCTTCAACAACAGTTTCCGAGAAATTTTTCAACATTCCTAATTTTTGTGACATTTAAAAAAATGGTTAAAAAGTTTTAAAAATATATACCTCCTTCTTTTAGCGGCGTTCTAGTACTCCTAGATTTAGACACTGGTCCTCTAGCAGTTTTCTTTCTTCCTGAGGCCTGTGGCAACTCATTTTCTATATCATCCTATAGTTAATCCAAAGATAAGATGGAAGGCAAAAGAAAAAAAAAACGCATTTAAATAGAAGCAAAAATATGGATAAAATAGAAGGGGGGAAATGCAGATGAATATAGACGAAACTTGCAGAACAACACAAATCGAAATTACAGGGTTGCCACCGTTTTTAAGAAAATTTCTTGCCTGACTTTTTCATACCTTTTCAAATTTTTTGCCTGACTTAGACTGACTATTTTTTTACGCAACCAGAAGTTTTATTCACAGGAAAAAAAATGTTTTTATAAATGAAAGTATTGTGAAGGCAAAATCGTGTGAAAAAAAATGCCACTTGTTTGAAAAGAACTTAATACATTTATTTTAAATAGCTTACTTAGCTTTTTTCAGCCCTTTCTCAATCACTGTTCTGCACAACTTCGCTTAATTAAGATTGGGTTCTGAAGTCATTCCATTAAAATTCCAGGTCTTAACAGAAATTCACCGAGTTCTCCCCGAGTATTCCAGGGTAAAAAAAAATTCTGAGTATTCCAGGGTAAAAAATTCCCTGAGTTTTCCATGAGTATTCCAGGGTAAAAAATTCCTTGAGTATTCCAGGGTAAAAAAATTCTTTGAGTATTCCAGGTTAGTAGAGACCCTGAGGTTTACGGAGATGTAACTTGTGACTACATTTCCCTATTTACATCTTGAGGATAAAGTTATCCGCCACCTAAGATTACATTCCGAAAATCGGGCCTTATGTTAACAACTGAAGAAAATGGATGTTTTATACCAATTATCTTCCGGTACGGAAAAAAAAAAAAACTGATGGCCTGCACAATAACACCCGCAAATTTTAATAAGAGATATTTTATTTGCCTAAGAAAATTAGAAAAGTACTTACATCCTCTGATTTGACGCTCATAGCAGGCTTTGTCAATCTCCTCTGGGATTGCCCCTTAGGTAATTTCGGAAGCCAGTCGTCCTCATCGGAGCTGCTCTCCAACGAGCTCTCCGTGTCCGAATCCACAAGTGTCTTGGATCTGGAGCCGGGCTTTTTCTTGAGGCTCTTCTTCACCGATGCATTCTCCGCAAATACATTTTTAGATTTTACCTGATCCCCTTGAAGTTTCGTAACCCTATTCGTATCCTTGCTAGTATTTTTGGCATCCTCCAAGGCCTTGAGTTTTTCGATGAGCACAGTATTGTCGCGAAGAAGTTCGTCTCTCTCGCTTTTAATCTTCTCTAAAGCGGTGGTGCAGCTGCTGTTACTGGCTTCCAGCTCGGAGATCTTTTTCTGCACATCTTTAGGATCCAGCTTGGTATTGAGCTCGTTGACGAGCTCGGCATTGTTGCAAAGGAGCTCCTCTTGCTCCACTTCTTTCTCTTCAAGTTGCTTTTTAAGGTAGTTTATCTTCTTTTCGAGATTAGCTCTGCAACTGTCGTGGTCTTCTCGGTCTTTTCCGGGAATCCTGAGCTTTTCAACGAGCTCAGAATTTTCTCGTCGAAGGCTGTCTCGTTCCACCTCAACAGCTTCTTGACAATCCTTGAGATGTTTATTTTCGTGCTCCAGCTTTGATACGAGTTTCAGGAAGAGCTCCTTCGAATCAATTTTTGCAGTGAGCTCAGAGAACCTATTTAAGAGTTCCATGCGCTCCAGCGCATTAGATTTGATCATATCTTCTAGCATTTTGATGTGGGCCTCATTGACTGGCAATGCAGAAGTAGATGGCTCTGTGAAAAGAAATAAAATAATCTCAAAACTTTACCGATTTAAGCTGATCTTTAGTCTTCCTCACAATAGTCTAAATTGGTTAGGAATTCAATTTAACAACGATGTTTAAGTCTTTAATACAGAGTGTCTACTAATTCTTAAAACTGAATTCCCAGAGTTTTCTCGGGTCAAAATTAGTATTTCAGGTTGAAAAGCAGCAAAACATAATTAATAATAACCGTTTTTCAACATTGAGGAATGATTTATTATTGCTTTTCTTAACTTTCTTTTGGCAGTGTGAGGATATTACTCTCAATCACTGTTTTGGCCAACTCTGCTTAATTAAAATTGTGTTTTTAAGTCATTTCATCAAAATTCCAGGTCTTAACAGAAATTTCCTGAGTTTTCCCAGAGTATTTCAGGATAAAATAAAAAAAAAACTTGAGTATTCCAGGTTAGTAAGTAGACACCCTGTAATAATATGGGAGTTTCCTCCCAACTTGCTGTGCACTCTAGCCCCTTTCCAAATAGCATTTACTTGCTGATTGTAGGGTACTGAGTTGATTTGAAAGTATGGGGGGTTTTATACACCATACCTATAGGTCTGCATCCAAGCTCATTAAAAACGTGGCAGAATACTGCATTTGTGCTAGGTATATTGCAGGCAGCTTGCCGACTGAAACAGCGTTAGGCTGGGATGCAATCACTGAATTGTTATTTTCAATTTCTTCTGTGAGATTTGGTATTTTTCTATTTCTGCATTATTATGTTGCAAATATAGTAAATTAAGAAATACAAAATATTGGTAGTTTGCTAACAAAGAATTTTCTACAACACTCACAAGTTTAAAACTTCGGTAAAGAAACGGGTTTTTTGCAGAAATAGA
>JAQFXX010000037.1:0-13349 GCA_034693985.1 Nemasoma varicorne
TGTTTTTTCTCAAACCTTTGAGAGGATCTTATCCTCGACCGGCTTCAGCACCAGGAACACATCTTCGGGGTTGACCTGACCGGTGATTATAATTGTGAGATTTTCTGGCCGATAGAAAGTCTTGTGATAATTTTGAACCTAGTATCAAAACATCACACTTAGACACACTACCAAAATTGGTGAATTTTTTAAATAAATCCTAATTTCTTGCCTTTTGATTATCTGTAGATTCCCTCAGATTTTTCAGTTTTCCTCCTGTTTCAGACTTATATCCGCAACGGCCAGGATACAATAAATGCAAAACGGAATTGTAAACCAAATTTTCTCCGGAGTTTTCAACTCCCTGCATTTCGCAATATACTACGCCGGCGTCTTCACCTTCGCCATTTACATGATGGACCTCCGTCGTGTAGCCAGAATCCTGAAAAAGAAAGACTGCGTTTTAAACATGATTGATATTTACTTGCTGAGTGTAGGGTTCTGACTGAATTGAAATAAAAGAATGACAGCTAACAGCATTTCAAAAAAGGGATTAAGAAAGGAGTGAGGAGAAAGTAAGATGAGAGGGAATGCAGTTGTAGCTGACTTTTGCAATGTTGCGCCCCAGCGATTTTGCCGGATATACTGAAAATACCATGAAAACAAAACCCGAGACAGCGAACTTGGGGATTGAAAACTAGACTAAACATTGCTAGGCTAGTAATAGCAAAAACATATGTACGGTCAGCAGAGGATATAATATGTGGTCCAAATAAATGGGAAGAAAGTTGAGGAATCCTTCAGATCCGGCGGTCATCACAGTGTAGACAGTGTGATCCGTCGCAGTCCACGCATTAGTGCCAGATGCTAGGCAACGATTCGCAGCCAGGTCCAAAACGCCCTGAATTCAAACATAATCAGGTAATGAGAATCGTTCAAAATTTACCGAAACAACAGGCAAAATTTATCACCTTATATGGATAGTCTTCACTTCCAAGAAAAATCAAATGCTCCAAGGTGTGTGGGAGGCCATCGTCATCATGTGCTTCGGTTGCTGTTATCGGAAAAATAATAGGCTGCTATAATTGGTTAATTTTTCTTAAGGTGTCAGCAGCAAATAAGGTTACATTTCAGGCACCAACCCACAGGCTCAACATCTGTATAAACAGAGGAAGGATGGCAAGAGTAGAAACGGCAGTAAGGGGAGAAGGAATGCTGTCGTGACAGGCTTTTCAAGTACATTAAATATCCCAGCTTTTGACTGAAGGAAGTTTGGAAAACCCCGAGAATCAAAGTCATGACAGCTGACTTTAGGAGGCGAACCCATGAACATTACCCCTGACCCCAGCTGCATGGATGGGAGATCTTGGATATAAGGCGAGACTAAGGAAACCATGAAAACCTTAATCAGAAGTTCTACCCAGGAATAAAACCAAGTTCTGTCAAACGAAAGTACAATATGTTGCCACTGAGCTACGAACAGTCGATGGGTCCAGGGATCGAGGAAAGGAAATGTTTAAGATCGATCGAGCTATGAATAGAGGGAGAATTGAGTTGATCAGGAGACAGTAAGTTAGTGAGTGAATGGGGTGGTGGCTGAATTTTATCAGGTACTGCCCCAGCATATGCTCAAAAATCATTTTGGAAAACCCCAAATAGCATGTCAATATGCGATTGGGGCAGCAGATCTTGAGAGAAGGCCAAGAATTGCCATGGACAAAAGAGGGAAGAGAGGAAGGATCGAGACAAATCAGAAAATCATTTTGGAAAACCCCAAATAGCATGCCAATATGCAATTGGGGCAGCAGATCTTGAGAGAAGGCCAAGAATTGCCATGGACAAGAGGGAAGAGAGGAAGGATCGAGACAGTAAGGTGGGAAGAAATGCGGTCGTGGCCGACTTGGGTAAGGTACAGTAGTATGGATCGTAAGCGAATGAATTTATTGGCTATACGATGGCAACCGAATGTCTCCACATGGGGATGAATCTTTGGCTGTTTTGCAGCGCTAAGATGGCGGCCATTAGTTCTCCCCCTGTTATGGTTCTCCGAAAAATGCGAAAATGCAGCTCATTAAAAATTCGAACTACGAATGCAGTTCGTCGAAAATTCGATCAATGAAGTAAAAACATGAGTAAAAATGTTCAATGAATGAAAGAAAAAAATAAGTAAACTGTTTTTTTTTTAAATATTTGTAATTCAAATATAGAACTGCGTTGCAGCAGCACCATCTGCATTGCGATATTCATCGCTATGCTGAAGATTGCACCTCTGGTATAAGTATATATATCTATCTCTATGTGTCTCAATCAGCTGCGCAGAGGACGATTAAAACATCCCCCTAAAGATAAAGCGCTGGTTCCTATTACTGTATCATCACCGCCAATACTGTCCTGGTATTTGCCTGGAAGAACTTTGGAAAACCTATTAAAGTAAGGACAGCCAATCTTGAGAATTAAACCCAAGAATCTCCTGTCAGGTAGCTAGTGGATTTGGCAGTGTTTATGAGCGACCCCCGGGAGCGGCCTTTATATTTTCTTTAAAATCTATAGTTAAATTAAAAAATTGAATAAAAATCTCACCAAGACCAAGATATCCGTTGACTGTAGGTCCGTCTACTTGACTAATATAAACAGTAATTCCAGTTCTTTTTGATTTAAATTTCGAAACTGGAGTAAAATCTTCAACCTTTGATTGAAAGAGACATTCAAAATTCGCAGAGGCATCACTTTTTGCAGTCTGATTAGGCGCCATGAGGATATTCTTGAGGGAAATAATCAATAAACAATCAGTCTCATTATCGATTCATAAAAATCTAATATTAAATGATTGCAAAATACTCTAAAAAATAGAAAATTTCGGATAAAAATCACCTTCGCAATACGGCGTAGTCAACAATGTTGCCAAATGGCGCCGAAGAAGAAGAACGAGCGCTGTACTTTTCCCGCGTTTCGTGTGAATGCTCACCTCGATGCTCACGCTCTTCGTTTGATTCCCGAGCGTTACAAGTGAATAAAAATGGGCCCGAAGTGGTTTCCCCCCCCCCCCCCCAAATATAGTGTTATTATTTTTTTATTTATAAAGTCGAGTAAAAAATACATCATTTTACTTGAAAAACATTCGAGAAAATGCTGCATGACGGAATTTTAGGATAGCCGTAGGGTGGCACTCTCGATACTATTAGCTCAAATTAAGAGTCCTCTGTTAGAAAGGCGATATATTAATCTAAATTCGCGCCTAATATGCTTATGCTAATAGCGATGGGAAAAACGGGTTGGTGAAAAATCTATTCAAGGTTTCTATCAAATATTTAAAATATTTAGGTAGGTTTTTTTGTTTTATCTTTCATTTTATTGTGTAGGGGATGTTCTATATAGAATTTGGCATTCTTTTTCAAAAAAATTATTTTTTAGAATACTACAAAAAGTTAATTTTTACTCAAAATTGGGAATTTAGCTCGACGTGAAGATCTGCATGCATTCCGAAAACAAATTTCTGTGGTGTTCATAAATATTTGCATTGAAAAAACTTGCAAAACTCTACTATCTAAATTCAGCACTGCATCGAGATTTTAGGGAGGCAAAAATCACATAAATCTTGTAAAAATAATTCGACTTGGTACCCTACAGTCAGCGACGGTTGAAAAGTATTCGTGACAGTCTTATTACAGCAATGTTAAAAATTGGTCAAATCTCCCAAAAATCAAGCACTCTTTTTTTTTACAAAACTATCAGTCCATTCCATATTGAGAAGTCCACAACATTTGCACGAAAACAGAAAAAAATGTGAATTTCGTCCAAATATTTTTTCCTGAAACTTGCACCCAATATTATTTTCCAAATATCACTCAAATACAGTATATACTGTACATATTTTTTTAAACTCATCAAGCAAATGAGAGATGGAATATGAGCAGAAGAAATATTGTATTAAGGACATCTCAACAGGGAATGGACTTTAGGAACTGGAATTGTCGCCGCCGCCTTGTTCCTATTCTCTGGCCAGATCTCCTGATCCAGAACCGAGGGGAATTTTTTTTAACATTTTCAAGAGTTTTGAGAAAATTTTTACGAATTTCGGCCAGCCAGAAAGATTAAACTCATTTTTCTTCTAATGTAATTAAAGGGGATTTATTATAAAGTATCACCATTGCATTATGTACAGTACTGCATAATTGCCAGTACTTAGCCAAAGATATTGAAAAAGTCAGTCACGACTACATTCCCACCCACTGTACTGTCTCCTTTCCCTATCCTTTGTCATATACTGTATCCTTATTTGCTCGGGTTCCCCTCAATAACCAACCTGCTATTAATAATTGGTTCCTATTTTCTCGAACAAAATAATGGGGGGACCCTCTGAAAACCAAAAATTCTTTCCCAAGAAGCCGGAAGTTTATTTGCCCCAGGGTGGTTCTTTTCTTGACAGTCATAACAATCTCAGTTCAATTTCTGAGGTCATGACCTATGACCTAATAGAACAATGGTTTGGGCCCTAGGGTGCCTTGTGCCCCTGACCTTAAATACAGGGGAAAGTAAGGGGGTTTGCATTTCCTTGTTTTTTCCTACCTAAATTAGGGGTATTTTTCACAATGGGAGCCAATGGGATTGCTGGAACAGGTGGTTGACCCCGCCTCCTTTTTACAGTTCTAAGTTTCCCTTTAAATAAAACTTATTAGTTTTTCTTGGGTCAACTCAACAACACTTTCTTCTTAAAGCTAAAAGGATAAAAAGCAGAGTTATTTCGACAAAATATATAATGGAAGGTAAGGGAATTTTTGAAATTCAAATAACTTTAATGGAGTGTAATTGGTGTGCATGGGAAGGGAAAAATGGATTTTTGTTTTAAATTTTTTGCAAAAGTTTTCAATAGTTTGGAAAGTTTCCCTTTTTTCGATAACTGTTGACAATATGAAAAGAAACTTGATAAAAATTCTCTAAGAGTTGAAGAAAATTTTCCAAGTAAAAAATTTTAAGTTTCCAAAAATTTAAAAAAAAACCCCAAAAGTTTTTAAAAACTGCTCACAATTTTAAAAGTTATTCCTAGAAATTTAATAAAAAAAATTTCAAGACATACAAAATTCCTCTAATAAAAAAATGCAAATTTGAAAACTTTCTAAAAATTTAAGTTTTTAATAATTGTTTACAATAAAAACAAGTATCGTCCAAAAAAATGAATGAAGATAAAATAAAAAAATTTGTTTTTCCAAAAACATTTAAAGTTTCAAAAGTTTGCTAAAGTTTAAAATTTTATGTTAATTTTGTTAAAATGTTAATTTTAAAATGTTTTTCAATGAGTTTTTAAGAAATCTGAAGAGAATTCTTAAATTTCTAAAGAAATTCAAAAAATATCACTAATATTAAAATGCAAAATTGAAAAACTTAAATTCAAAAAGTTTCATTGTATGCCAAAGACCTCTTTAAAATTATTGTCCCTTATTTTAAAAGTTTCTTTAAAATTCTATGAGAATAATTGAATTTTTAAAAAAATTCAAGAAAATTAACAGAAATTAAGTTAAATATTTCAAGAATAAGAAAAAGTACTTCCCTAATAATAAAATGCAGAATTTGAAAACTTAAAAAATTGTAAATTTGGAGAAAAAAAAAATTTCAGCTATCAACACGGGCATTTAAATACTAGTATTTTGAAGAGATTGTAAAATTTAGCAAAAGTTTCAGGAAATTTTTAAAAATTTTGTATGAATTTAACTTGGAAGGGCAAATTGTGGCCTCAAATGAGGCCAATGGAGGAAAATTGATCCAAAATTCCCAATTTAAAATGGCGATCAAAACAATAAAATTAGGTTGCAACAAAAATGGAATCAGATCTAGAACAAACGAGAATTCCCGCTGATTCTATTAAGGATCAGAATATAGCCTCAAACTAGTTTTGCAAACAACAATAAAATGTTCGATCTCACCAATTCCAGCCAACCAGAAAACTTTCCACTTAGGGCTCCTCCTCCTCCTCATCGTCGTTGGGTCATCCGTTAACTCCGCCTCCCTCGATGGCAGAGCTTCCAATGAGACTCCTCCCCTCAACACTGTTATCTCGAACAGTCCGGTCCATTTCACGCCCACAATTGAGCTGACAACCATCACAGCCACTCCCACATCTGTCAACTTGCACCAATCGACAACAACGTCTTTGAATTCCAGCAGCAATGTCATTGTGGAACCGACGATCCGTGTGTTCCAGAATTTCACAAAATCTGCTCCGACCAATCAGAACAAGAAGGAAGTGGGCGTGGTTAACAGACTGTCTAATGTAGTACGCCGAGTCGTCTCATTGGGCGTTGGGATGCTGTTGACGCCCTTCACAATTGTTGCTCAACATTTAAGCAAAGTTTGAAAAAACTGAAAAATTTGTGTAAATTTTTTTCGGAAAGTTTCGTAAATTCTGGGTTTTAGAGGAAAACTTTCGACCGAAAATGCCTGAAATTTATCACTAAATGTGTAAATTTCTGTGTCATTTTGGAAAATGAAGTAAATTTCTCTGCAAAAACCCCAAGTTTTGTGGGAATTTTGCAAACACTGCATCAATTTCGCCAAGATTTTAAGCTAAAATGTAAAATTTCCATGTATTTTTTGTCAAAGAGCAGATTTTTTTTCGAATTTTTGGTAAAAAGCAGAAAGTGCCCTATGCCATTTTTGTCAGAAAATAAGTAAATTTCATTACTTTTGGCAAAACTAGAAGCTATTCCTTCCTGGTCATTTTAGTCAAAATATCATATTTCTCAGAAAATCTTCAAAAAATAGTAAATCTCACTGAAATTTTTTTAGCAAAAACAGAAAATTTCCATAAATGATTTTTCGAGGTAGTAAATTTCTTGTAAAAAAAAAAAAAAAAAAAAATTGAAATCAAAACAGCCAATTTCCCAAAGATTTTTTTTTTTTTAAATTTGCTGTAATTTTTTTTAGCAAAAATTTTACTGGCATTTTTAACTCTTTAAATTTTTTAAACCAAAATTCCCGCAATTTTGGGTGTTTTTTTTCCTTCAGAAAAAGGTGAGAGTTCTCCTTTAAATAGAACCTAGTACAGTACGCTTAAATATTATTAATTATTTATATGAATAAAAAAATATAGATTTAATCCTCACACATTTTTCACATTCACACTTCCCTTTAAAACTGGGTTATTGCTGAAAACTCCAAAATGTACAACTCAAAAAAGGTGGGGTTTGCCCCACCCCCCACACAAGACTAAGTTCAAAAGTCTACCACTAACAAAATTGTTCATAGGGCTGATCTAAAAAAACGCATTTTTGGTGTAAATTTGTTCACAAAAAAGAACAAATTACTATTCTAAAATTTGGCTAATTGAAATAAAAAGTCATGGGGGTTAAAGGTCACATTGAGATCCTAGGGTTAAAAATATATGGCACCACGCATTGGCAGTTTGGCTCTCAGACGGACGTTTGTCCGTCCGTCCATCTGTTCAAAACTGACTAAAAATCAATTTGAGAAATTTTTACAAAAAAAAAATAAAATAAAAACCAACAGTGACATCATCTTTTTTGGCATTTTCGATCACTTTGGGGGCGAAGAGGAATCTGCGCAATGAGTTTGCTTCTTCAGGTTACATTTGGCCTTCTTCAGCACGTTGTGAGTTTTATTTACTACAAAAAAAAGAAGAAGAAAGTTGAAAACTATCCAAAAAAACCAAAAAAGATAAAAAACCTATCCGTCCAAGTAGCCCAATAATCTCAGGAATTACTACAGCCTACACCACATTAAGAAGTACCCAAAGTGAAATCAAAAATGGAATAAAAGCCAAATTTTAGCCATTTAAATTGAGAAGTAACGTGCTCAAATTACTTGTCTTTATATGTCTAAAGAAGTTCACATGCAATTTTGAGGAAGCACATTGGCTAATATTGAATTTATTTCCATTTTTGATTTCACTTTGGGGACTTCTCAATGTGGTATAGACTGTAGACCCATCCCGATTCTGTTTTCAGATTTGCGTTCCTGATATCCCAACCATGTTCAAGATCAATTGTTAAGCCCTTCCCACTTCCAGTTCACAAGTTAAAAGAGTATGTATACTAGTCCAATCTCAAATCTGTTTTCAGATATCAGTTCCTCCTTTCGCTTATAATTACCAGAACATGTTTTGTGACTCTCCAAGCTACTCTGTTAAGGTCATAGGTCAAAGGTCTGTGCTAAGCCCCCTACCCTTTCTATGCCAAATGACAAGAGCCTGCATCTTATGCCCCTCCCCTTTAGGAGCCAAAGGTCAAGGCCCTATTTCTTATGCCCCTCCCTTTTTGGAATCAAAGATCAAGAGAATGTATCTTACGCTCCTCCACTTTTGGAGACAAAGGTAAAGAAACTACATCTTACGCCCCTCCCTTTGGAGTCAAAGGTCAAGAAAATTTATCTCCAATACCAATTCAATCTCTAATCTGTTTTCAGCCATCAGTTCCTCCTTTCATTAAACCATTGAAATTTCTCCCGATATTTGGTAAAAGAAACCACCCTCAACCAAACTGTATTTGATTAGCCGATCATAGACTACCAAGTTAAAAATCCACACTCACATTCTTTGACAACAGCCTTCTCCAAATTAGCCTTCTTCAGATTGGCCTCCTCCAGCCTCCTTAGCGCCTCCTCCGTCCGCCGTTTTTCCTCGGCCAACTCGCGATAGAGGCGCATAAGCTTCTCCTCCATTTTGAAACGTTGATTCTAAGGGGGTAAAAAGCAGAAGCTTAAAATAAGCTGAACCAATCGAATCTTACAAATCGGGCTTCTCCTAATCATCACCTCTCCATTGGAAGTCCCATCCTGAGATTCCTCCACGAGTGGGAATGGGGCGGTCCAGAAGCGGCCAACCAAATGACACCCCTCCCTTAGACACGCCTTAAGGGCGTCTAAGCCCAAGTACGCCTCCTTCCAGGCGGTGTATTCTTCGTTTCTTACTGTTCCGTGACTTTTCAACACCAGAAGGCGCTCCTTGGCTTTGCTCCTGACAGTCCTAAGGATCCGAAGTCCGTCACAGATGGCGCTCCTGAGCTGCTCGTAATCTGTAGGCATGGCTACACAATAAGACGTCCTCTCGCACTCCACCTCTGACTCCACCCCTTTGAAAAATGGGAAGGTACGGTCCTGCAGTGGCTCCCTCTGGCGTCCGGTAGGTGGTGCCGAATTGGTGACTGTCCACCCGTCGCCTCCCGGCATTCCCGGATCCAGGTACTGCGTCCTGCGATCGAGGCTGGACATCCGGCTGCGGTCTGTATCAATCCCCAGGTCAGGGGAGGAGTCTGATCCCGAAGGGGGTGGGGCCATCATTTCGACCCCTCCCCTTTCGCCAGGCACAAATGAAAAGCTGGAGGATGCTGTGTCAGGGGAGCTGATGGCACTCGAAAGGCGGTCCCTGGTGGCTGCAGCCGCCTCTAGGCGGAGGCTAGGGCGTAACCTGTCCATGGCTCCTCCCATTGCTGCCTTCTCTAGCTGTGCCCTCAGCGCCTGATTGGTCTCCACACTCCGTTCCAGCTGCATATGGAGGCTCCTGATTTCGGACACCAGCGATTGGACGGCCGAATCGGGAACTTCATCGCCACTGGCTTTCGCCAGCTCATGCACTCGTAGCTCCGCCTCCAGAGTCCGGTTTAAGGCGGTGGCAGTCTGCAACTGCATCTGGAGATCTGCCAATCGGAGAGCTAGGCTGGAGATGATAAATCTTGATTAAGTCCTTGTAAATCTTTTAACTCATTTAAAATCCTGAAAATCTTTTATTAATTATATTTTGTTTGTAAATCTTTTCAAATCCAGGTATATCATACTATTATTTTTCCTAAATCATATATCTTTTTTATAAATCTTGTAGATCTTTTAAATTGGTAAATCAAAGGAATCTTTCAAAATCTCAAAAAAAATCGGTTGTAAATTATATATATTTTTTATAAATCTTGTAAATCTTAAATCCCAGAAAATCCAAATAAATCTGACAATTCTTTAGAAATCTTATACATCAAATATTTTTTTCAAAATCTTGTGAATCTTCTTAAAATCCACTAAATCCAGGTAAATCATACAATTCTTTTAAAATCCTAAGAAAGTTGATAAATTTTCTGAAATCCATTTTGTCAGAGTTCCCAAAAAATCTCTTTTACTTATAAATCTTGTAAATCAAGGTAAATCCCAGCAAAAATCTTGAAAACCCTACAATCCTTTCAAAATTCTAAACAAATATTTTATGAATCCAATAATTATCATTATTTTCACATACCCATCCTTGGCCCGCCTCGCTCCTTCCAACTCCTTGATAGCCGCCGCCCACTTTGACTCCGCCTCCCTGACTGCCATCTTAGACTCCTCCCTCACCCTCATGGAATGTGTGAGTTCCACCTCCTTGTCCTGTCGCTCCTCCCTCATCATTTTCTGGCTCGACTCCAACTCCTCCCTCAGTTCTTCCGTCTGTTTGCTGAGTAGCGCCACCATCTCCTGGCTCCGCCTCTCATCCTGATCCCGCCTCTCCAACTCCTCCTTGAGTCTTCCGCACTCCGCCTCTATTTCCCTCATTTTCTCGATAGCAGTTTTATTGTTGAGGATCAGCCGTTTTGCCTCGGCCAACAAGTGTTGCGATTGGTCCTTGGCCGCTTCTGCATCGGCCAATGCCCTCTCTCGATCGGCGAGCACCGCCTCCAGATGCTCCGCCCTCCTGGCCGCGTCCTTGGACGACATTTGCTGATCGGTGAGCATCGATTGGAGGGATTCGATGGTCTCTTGATAAGACTCAAACTTTTCGGTCAGCTCCTGGATCTGAAAAGAAAAAAGGGTGGGGATTTTACATTACCTGAAGAAACTGAGGCTCTATTTTAGGCGCCAGCCCACATGCCCAATACCCGTAAGAGGAGATAATGGGTCGAGGAAAGAATTCAGGTGAGAGCAATGTGGGCGGGAAGTACTGTGTAACTTACCTCAACCAGCAAGACGGCTTTTTCATTGCGAACTTTATTAAGCAACAAATTCTTTGTGTCCAACTGTGATTGGCCCCTTTCCAGTTGAGAGTAGAGATTCTGGATAACATTCTCGTAATCTTCCTCCAAATGTGAATTTCCTAAATAACAATAATATAATAAATAATAATAATAACAACAATAATAATCATTGTTGCTGTTGAGTGCATGTTTTAAGTTTACAGGCCATCATGAAATAAATTTGAATTTTATAGAATATTGCCCTTTCTTGTAGTTATAGCAGTCATCATTCAAATTTTCCAGTTACTAGCATTAAATATATTGCATTTATTATTTTTTTCTCTGTCAAGAGCTTAGATTTGTTGTTGTTTTCTTTTCTAAAACTGGAACTGAAAATTCCAATCTTTCAAAATTCTAAAATTCAAATTTCTGCAGAGAAATGTGTTCAAAAATGGAACCAGTTAAGTCTCTTTAACCTACTAGGGACAACCTCTAAAAATTGACAATTTGGCTAATTTTCGGTAGAAACCCGAATAAAAGAGCATCACTAAAAGCTTCCAGAGATAACTTGAAGTACGGCTTTGTGGCAGTTTTCTAATTTGCCGAAGTGAACAAAATTATCTTGAATGAAATCATTTGGTTCATCAATAATAATACTAAAATTAATAATAGGGGTATAGCGCTTTAGTTGGGAACCAGCAATAATTAACGACTATTTTTTTGTGAGGCGCACTGTTTTCAATTTAATAATAATATCTTTTTTTACTTTACAAGGCAAGTGACTATTTACTTTAAGTAACTATTCTGTTGCCTCTCACAAAAAAAATTAGTCGTTAATTATTGCTGGTTGCCAACTAAAGCGCTAAACCCCTAATAATAATATTAACAGTAATAGAACTCTCCATTACAAAAATAAAAACATGCATACATTTTTTAAAGATCAGAACTTTTACCACCCCAAAATTTTTACCCTATCCCTGCTCATTGTCGATTCCACATTGAGACGACCAGACCCATGAAAGCCAAAAAAATCTAAATAAAATTCAAATTCCAACCAATGATTTATCTCCAATTTGCATGTGCTTTTCTCACGTACTGTACATCTCAACGTGGAACTGCCTATAGTAGATTTGATTATTTTGGGTCCACAGAGAATATAAGAATCCTCAGCAAACTACTTCTTAACAAAATCAATTAAGTTAAGTTAATTTTGTGGGAAAACAGAAACAGAGTTCAGTCTATTGAAGAAGAAAAAAACAATGGCTAATTTTCAAGTCCATGGGATTTAACATGGATATATCAGGGCAACTACTAATTCTCACAAACTGAATTCCCTGAGTTTTCCAGGTTTTCAGGGTCATAACTTTAGTTTTCCAGGTTAAAAAGCAGCAAAACATAATTAATAGTAACTGTTTTTTAACCTGAGGAACGATTTATTATTGCTTTTCAGATATTTTAACTTATTGAAGATTTTAAAATGAAGAAAAATATATTCATGAGTACACTTTCTTTTGGGAGTCTGAGGATATTATTCTCAATCACTGTTTTGACCAACTTTGCTTAATTAACGATTATGTTCCTAAGTCATTTCAATAAATTAAAATTCCAAGTCACACAACAGAAATTCCCTAAGTTTTCCCCGAGTATTCCAGGTTGTAGACACCCTGCATATATATAAATATAAATTCTCACCAGCAGGACTAGCGGCCAGCCTCTTCTCAAACTGCTCCCTCAG
Organism: Nemasoma varicorne; assembly: GCA_034693985.1. Lineage (NCBI taxonomy): Eukaryota > Metazoa > Arthropoda > Diplopoda > Julida > Nemasomatidae > Nemasoma > Nemasoma varicorne. The sequence goes on from JAQFXX010000037.1 coordinate 12,634, forward strand.
CAAATCATATCCGCGGATGGATTCCTCCAGTCGCTTCCTGAGGGCGGAAATTTCCCGCAGATATCCGTCCAGCTTGTGGGGCGACTTTCCTCCTCCTCCCGATGCTGAGGCGTCGCCGCTTCTATTCCTGCCTCGCCTAATTGGTTTGGATGGCGGGGAGAAGGAGCTCCTCCTGGTGGTGGAGGAGCCAACAACCGACTTATTGTCGCAGATCGACTGATACAGGGTGAGCTCGGCACGGATCGACGCGTTGATCTCTTTCAGTTCCTCGACCTGCGCCAGCAGGCGAAGTTCCTGAGACCTGCCGCACCGGCTGCGACTGAGGCCAGATTCCAAGATCTCTGCCTCAGTATTGCTGCTGCTGGTGGCTGCCATCTTGTTGCCATCCTTGGGGGTTAGTCGACCCCCCTCCAGCCCCATGCGCTGCTGGGACACGCGGCGATCCGGCTCCGACCAGGAATCCGACTCTGACGGTGAAGGCTCCGCCTGGTGGTGAATCTTTCTGGCGCTCTCGGCCACATTTGTAGACGAAAGAAACGAATGCTGAAGCCCAAAGGCGGAGAGGGAGCAGGTGGGGAGCTCGTCGTCCGCCAGGGCTCCTCCAGATGAGGGATTAAGGAGCAAAAGGTAATTATCCCCAAAGGATTCCCGGGGATTCGATTCCGGATTGTTTAGTGCCAAACTGCGGCTGCATGACTTTAGCGTCCTCTGGACGG